>CM072669.1:66955731-67068373 GCA_036884735.1 Huso huso
AGTTACGCTAAAGAGTTTGAACTCAAAGACTAGCATATTACACAGAATAAGTATGCCCTGTTGAAACTTTACCATCGCCCCTCCATTAATGAAACACAGTGTGCTTTTCCCTTTCTTCATGTCTGAAATGAGCTAGTCTCATCTCAACACATTGCCATCTACAAACTGTGCAGTATAACACTCTTTATTCTTCTGTCAATCAATCCCTACACAGATTTTGGCCCAGACTTGTTTTCATTAGAACCCTGGTCCTATTTTCTCAGTTGTCATCATGCACTTTTTATTATGAACAGCAGTGTGTAGTCATGAGGGGTACAGCAGAGGTAAAGGCTGGATGGCTGATATTACAGTGTGGGTTTCCATGCACTGTTGTGGACTGTGAAGATACTATTTTTTCACTCAGGTTTTAGACCATTCCACTCTTGCAGATGTCTAATTCACTGTTCAGATGTTTATTATAAGCAAAATGGTTATGGGTTGCATTAGATCAAATTGTTCTCTACTAGAAACCATTACACAATGTTTAGTGAGGATAACACTTTACATTGTTGAATTTGCATAGTAGTTACACATCATTACAATGTTATTATGCATAGTTACAGTGTACAACATATGCAACAAGTCTGTTATATGTCGACTACATGACAATATTAGAGGCTCTGATGATAGCTGGAGCAATAAGTGGAAGGATCTTCTTTTCCCTCCCGACGCGTTTATTATTCTGCTTGCTGTTATCAAATAAAGATACATGATCACCCTCTACTTCCCTTGAAAGCATCTTCCAATTGAGATTGTTTCATGCTTTTCTCAAACAGCATGGAATATCATTTTCAGAATGAAGGACCCGGATTATCAAAAGTACCTGATTATGCATGTTTGAAGTCCCACCTGTGCATTTGATTGTATTATTATTATTATTATTATTATTATTTATTTATTTTTAGCAGAGCCCTTATCCAGGCTTACTTACAGTCGATTAGGAATAGATTAGAATAGCAGAGGACCTAATACTGATCCCTGTGGTACACCACTGGTTACCTCGCTCCATTTTGAGGTTTCTCCTCCCTAATCAGTACTTTCTGATTTTACATGTTAACCACTCCCCAATCCATGTGCATGTATTTCCTTGAATCCCTACCGCGCTCAGTTTGAGAATTAATCTTTTATGCGGGACTTGTCAAAAGCTTTCTGGAAATCTAAATAAACCATGTCGATGCTTTGTAATTATCCATTTTCAATGTTGCATCCTCAAAAAAGTCAAGCAGGTTAGTTAGACATGATCTCCCTTTCCTAAAAACCATGCTGACTGTCTCCCAGGATATTGTTACCATATTGGTAATTTTCCATTTTGTATCTTATTGTAGTTTCCATAAGTTTACATATAATAGAAGTCAGGCTTATTGGTCTGTAGTTACCTGGTTCGGTTTTGTCTCCCTTTTTGTGGATCGGTAGTACGCTTGCTATTTTCCAGTCTGTGGTATAACCCCTGTGTCAAGAGACTGTTGCATGATCTTGGTTAGTGGTTTGTAAATTGCTTTTTCATTTCTTTGAGTACTATTGGGAGGATCTCATCCTTGCTCAGGGGATTTGTTTATTTTAAGAGCTCCTAGTCCCTTTAACACTTCTGCCTCTGTTATGCTAAAGTTATTTAAAATTGGATAGGAACAGGTCGACATGGGGCATGTTGTCCATGTCCTCCTTTAAAAAAATCCTGTGAAAAGTAATAATTTAATATATTTGCTATTTTCTTTTCTTCATCTATGATTTTGTCATTTGTGTTCTTAGACATTTAACATCCTCTTTGAATGTTCTCTTGCTGTTATAATATTGGAAAAAACATTTTGGAATTGGTTTTTAGCCCCCCTTAGCAATATTGATTTCTATCTCTCTTGGCCTTTCTCTTCCTTTTGACTTCAGGTTTGCAGTTCCAAGTACTCTTCTGTGTACTTTGTTTTTGGTCCCTTTAAACACTCTGTAACGTGCTTTTTTTTCGCTGAATATTTTTTTTAATTGATCTATTGAACCATTTTGGCCATTTTGTTTTAGATTTAGATTTTGTCACTTTTTGGGATGTAATTGTTTTGTGCCTCTAGTACTACATTTTTTAAAAAACAGCCATCCTTTTTCTGTGGATGTTTTCTCTATTTTACCCAATCTACTTCTGTTAGTCTCTGTTTCATACCTTCATAGTTGCTTTTCTAAAATTGTAAACCTTAGCTTTAGTCATTACTTTTGGGGTTTTAAAAAATACTTCAAATGAGACCATGTTGTGGTCTGAGTTTGCCAATGGCTCTCTGACCTCTGTTTTTAGTTATTCTGTCTTCATTATTTGAAAAGACTAAATCAAGGCATGCCTCCCTCTAGTCGGTGCCTTGACAAATTGCGTTAGGAAGCAGTCATTTGTCATTTCCACCATTTCAATTCGTCCGTCGTCCCCCCATTGGGTTTTCCCATTTTATAATATCTTCTTACTCCACATCTCCCTCATAATCAAAAGTGTTTACTCTTATAAAGATTTGAGAGCACCAGCTTCTTTTTTATTTCCCAAACAAACCCTGGCTCAAAATTACATTCTTTTTCTGTCTGGAGAGCACAGCTATTTTTTACCCCCCCCATCAGTAAAGTTATGAAAGAGGAAATTGGAATTTGTCAGGGGAAGTTAGGGCCTGTCTCAAAGAGCAGCTGAGCTGCAGAATATTGCCTCCCGCAATCGGACTTTGCCTGGGACTCTTTCCTCTTGGTAGTGGTGCTATGTGTAATTGGCCATGACTATTATCACAGCAAAGATGGTATTGGAATTGACACTGCTCTGTGCTCAACACATTAGGTAATACTCTGGAGATTAGCTGAAGAGCAATGTGCTGAAGAGAAAAAATAACATCTATTTATCAATACACACCAATCACCAATGCAAGGCAGGCCGAGCTATTTAAAGCAATCTCATAGGGCCTCCGTTACCCATCCTTATCTACTATGAAGACTATAGCAAGAGCAAGCAATGTGTCAAGGTGTTAAAGGAGGCTGTGACAAACTAATTGCATTTACTGCACCAGGACCGATTCATTGCTGTGATCTAATCATAACATGCTGCCTAAAAAAAAACTGTAACCCCAACATTGCAGCTTATCATGTCTGATAACACTTTACATTGAGTGTCTCTAATTACTGTGTGTTTACATAGTAGTTATTTACTAAATGCATGTGTACTACACATAATTACAATGTGATTATGCATAGTTACAATGTACCTAATGTGTAACTCTTTTTACAAGTGAAACATTTCGATCAGAAAACTGCAAAGCTGCTGAAGCTCAGATTGGATTCTGGGTGCTGCCCCGAAGTGACACATTTAAAAGAAAACATGTGTTACTTTCATTTTAAATTAAAAAAAATAATTTCGTTATTACAGTTTTGTATGTACATTTAATGTTTACAAACTAGTTTCTTTTGAAATGTTTATTTTATTATAGTTTTTCATTTTTTGAAGTAGTGCTTTATATGTGGTAAGTTTAGAAAATAAACCTTTTTATGTTTAATTGTTCATTTAAATACGGCATTTCGGCTATGCAGATGTTTGATATGATGTGCTTGAATAAAACTTTTGAGGCGATGGTTTTAGGTATGAGTATAACCAGGGCGGTTCTAGTGTTAAACTGGGTCTAACAAGGAAGACAGCAGGTCCTGTAATTCAGGGTGGAAGCATTAGTTTTGAGTCACAGCTGTATCTCACATTGGATGACACTGTGTTTGTTGAGATATGTTCATTGAATTCTCACACAACCCAAACAGGCAACACACTTTTGATTATGAGGGGAGATGCGAAGTAAGAAGATATTAAACCTGCTGTTTGCAAAGAAGAGCAACCAGAATTATCTTGGGTTTGAAAGGCATGTCGTATGCAGACAGGCTAAAAGAATTGAATCTGTTCAGTCTTGAACAAAGAAGATTACGCGGTAATCTGATTCAAGCATTCAAAATTCTAAAAGGTATTGACAATGTCGACCCAGGGGACTTTTTCGACCTGAAAAAAGAAACAAGGACCAGGGGTCACAAACGGAGATTAGATAAAGGGGCATTCAAAACAGAAAATAGGTGGCACTTTTTTACACAGAGAATTGTGAGGGTCTGCAACCAACTCCCCAGT
The DNA here is from genome assembly GCA_036884735.1 of Huso huso. Classification (NCBI taxonomy): domain Eukaryota; kingdom Metazoa; phylum Chordata; class Actinopteri; order Acipenseriformes; family Acipenseridae; genus Huso; species Huso huso. The sequence goes on from CM072669.1 coordinate 66,959,876, forward strand.
AATGTTGTTGAAGCTGACACCTTGGGATTCTTCAAGAAGCTGCTTGATGAGATTCTTGGATCAATAAGCTACTAACAACCAAATAAGCAAGATGGGCTGAATGGCCTCCTCTCGTTTGTAAATTTTCTCATGTTCTTATATATACAGGCCCATGCAGGTAACAGGTGGTCATGCAACTTGCATTAATATATTTAGCATAAGTTATTAAGAATATCAGATCCTGCATTTACTTTATGCCAAACTTATCTGGAGAATCGCTTTTCCAATTGTCATGAAACTTGGCACTAACGGTATTTAGAAAGGTACCTGCCTTTCTTGTGTCCCAAACTGACTTTGCAAATTCCATTTCATAGCAGCCCGAATATTCAAGAGAGCTTGAACCAAATGATCCTGTTCTACTGGCTTCCAGTGAAAAAAACCACTGCTTAACACACTTGAAATCCTTTTCTTTAGCTAGTATTATCTTTATTAAAATGATGATTATTGACCCTCTATAAAAGGGTTGAGAGAGAGAGGAGAGAGAGAGAGAGAGAGAGAGAGAGAGAGAGAGAGAGAGAGAGAGAGAGAGAGAGAGAGAGAGAGAGAGAGAGAGAGAGAGAGAGAGAGAGAGAGAGAGAGAGAGAGAGTATTTGCAATGCTACTCAGATGCCTGTGCTTTATTTACAATATAGTAATCCTTTACTGTAACAGGCAAGCTGCTGTGTTGTCTAAAGTGGAGTCCTGCAGCAGCACTTCAGTCTCTATACAGTGATACAGATTGAAAGCCCACCTTTTTCCTCTCTAAAGTCCTTTTCCCACAGGGAGATTCAAGGAAGCTTTTTTTTTCCCCAAGAAATCTCATCTCATCTATCAGCTTCATTTTAAAGTCCTTGTGTCCCTACTCAGTGGTGCCCACTTGAGGATAAGCAGCACCAATCTGCAGCCCCATCATGTTTCACATTTAAACACAGCCAGTTAGCTCTGCTCAGACAGACCACTGTATGTCTACAATCCCCTTTAATTGTGTTGGGATTCTTTTCTGTGTTTAAAATAATTCAGGATGTATAAATATATCAGATACAAACAGATGAACTGCTGCATCCTGGTACCTTTGCTGTTGGGCGAATGGACTGTTTGCAGCTTGTAAGAATGAGATTGAAGTGCAGCACATGAAGTGATAAGAGGTACCAAGGCGCTTCAACAGCGTTCTCTCTGTGCGTGTTCGAAATCAAAGCAAAATATCTTAACGTGACAATTTCGAAATTTAACATGAAATATTATACTACTATTATGGCTTTTCGGCAGACTTTTTGCGATATCATTTTGTAGTTTCTTTAATTACGATGTTAAATAACATATCTAAATTATGTTCATATAGTTTTTTGTTTTTTTTTGTTTGTTTTTGTAACTGAGATCTCAATCCTAAAATGTAAGGTGATGCAAAACTTTTGGCCATAGCTGTACTGTAGTAATAATCTTGCAAGTTCTTATAAGAGTTAAGAAAGTAATCCTCCAACTGTTGATAACCTTTTTCGATGTTATGACCTGCTGTATCCCAGATGCAATTAGTTGTCTTTGTGGAAAGTGTGTCAGAAATGTGTAGTGCTCTCTGTGGCAGTCTGTGCTTCTGCCCTTCCTAGAACATTCCTGTACCTCTGACTGAAGTCCCTTCTGCTTTGATTCCTGTATCTGCTGTACCCAGCCTCCTGTGACTCACCCCGACAATGATTCCATTATTCCTGCTCGTTAAGCTGATTTCTGCAGGAGGCATACACAATACTTGCTGTACCCTTTTTTCCAGAGAGGTTGGTTAGTCAGTCTGATGTGCTCAATGTGTTGTTGACATTTAAGATTCGTCTTGACCTTAAGAAGGGTTCATTTTCATTAATTTACTTTCAAACTATTGGCTTCTTTCAAGGACTGTGTTTGGTTCTGTGATCTGTAGGACTGTGTTTGGTTCTGTGATCTGTAGCACTGTGTTTGGTTCTGTGATCTGTAGGACTGTGCTTGGTTCTGTGATCTGTAGCACTGTGTTTGGTTCTGTGATCTGTAGCACTGTGCTTGGTTCTGTGATCTGTAGGACTGTGTTTGGTTCTGTGATCTGTAGGACTGTGTTTGGTTCTGTGATCTGTAGCACTGTGTTTGGTTCTGTGATCTGTAGCACTGTGTTTGGTTCTGTGATCTGTAGGACTGTGCTTGGTTCTGTGATCTGTAGCACTGTGTTTGGTTCTGTGATCTGTAGCACTGTGCTTGGTTTCTGTGATCTGTAGGACTGTGTTTGGTTCTGTGATCTGTAGGACTGTGTTTGGTTCTGTGATCTGTAGGACTGTTTGTTTGGACTGTGTTTGGTTTGACCTGTGATGTGATCTGTGGACTGTGTTTGGTTCTGTGACCTGTAGGACTGTGTTTGGTTCTGTGATCTGTAGCACTGTGTTTGGTTCGGTGATCTGTAGCACTGTGTTTGGTTCGGTGATCTGTAGCACTGTGTTTGGTTCTGTGATCTGTAGCACTGTGTTTGGTTCTGTGATCTGTAGCACTGTGTTTGGTTTTGTGATCTGTAGGACTGTGTTTGGTTCAGTGATCTGTAGCACTGTGTTTGGTTCTGTGATCTGTAGCACTGTGTTTGGTTCTGTGATCTCCTGGCCCTTTCTGCTGCAGGGAGAGTGTTTTCCCTTATAAAAGTTTCCCATGGTATTTTTGCAGGTTAATTGTACAGTTTTCCCAGGCTTTCCAAATGTTTATACTATGAATGTACCATATTTAACCATGGTTTGTGTAGTAGACGTCTTCGTGTACGATACGTTGTGTATTTTTTCTTCAGGATATTAAAGGACCACCAGACACAAACTGAAGTCTTGCAGCTTTATTCTGAGAGAACTGAGAGAAATAAAATAAAGAAAAATAAAATAAAGCCTGCTGCACAGTAAGTACTCTCCACTCTGCATCTGCTCTCAGCAGGAAGCCATATTGAGAGAGGTAGAAAACAATCTCACCCCAATACACCACCCACTATCCTTCCCAGAATGCAATTTGTATACAACTTTATTGATCTAATGAACAAAAACAAAGTTCAGTGCATTAAATAAACAGTACTTTGGCGTTACAGTGAGATTTATTAATATATAAACATTATATCTTCTCACTACATTTGCATGATTTTTAATATGCTTTACCATACAGTACCTCTCTGTGTTTTTTGGTTATGCTTTACCATGCTTTATCACTCTTGGCAAGGCTTTTACTGCAGGAGACTTTTACAAGGGTTTAAGTGCCTTTAACCCAGGACTCCTCGACCCCAGCATGCACCAGTCATGCTCATTAGGTTGCATTGCATGCATTTGAACCAAGAACAAGCCAATCTCTTGAGATGCAAAACTGTGGTCACAGGTGAGAAGAGACGTTTGTTTCTAAAATGCTTAAACAATTAAACAATGCTGCAAAGAAATTTGAGCATGAGGGATGTAATGCAGCTGACGGTGACAAAATAATGATGTGCAGATTTTGCAACTACCAGCTGGAATGGGAGTGGAAAGATACTGTCGTTAAGCATTGTCGCTCAGTTGGTCACATTGAAAAGAAAAGTCAAGCAGCCGCTGGTACAAGCAAAAGAACCATTCAAGCTACAATCACGAAACACTCCAGGTGCCAGAACGCCAGCTTATCCAATACTGTGACATCTTATCTCATGCAATCATGAAACACTGCAATGAACCAGAACACCAGCTTATCCAATACTGTGACATCTTATCTCATTCAATCATGAAACACTGCAACGAACAGAACACCAGCTTATCTGTGACATCTTATCTCATGTAATCATGAAACACTGCAAACGAACCAGAACACCAGCTTATGACATCTTATCTCATGCAATCATGAAACACTGCAATGAACCAGAACACCAGCTTATCCAATACTGTGACATCTTATCTCATGCAATCATGAAACACTGCAATGAACCAGAACACCAGCTTATCCAATACTGTGACATCTTATCTGAAACACTGCAATGAACCAGAACACCATGACATCTTAAACACTCGCGAAAATGAACCAGAACACCAGCTTATCCAATACTGTGACATCTTATCTCATGCAATCATGAAAACACTGCAGAACAGAAACCAGCTTATCCAACTGTGACATCTTATCTCTACAATCATGAAATACTGTGAACCAGAGCTTATCCAATACTGTGACATCTTATCTCATGCAATCATGAACACTGCAATGAACCAGAACACCAGCTTATCCAATACTGTGACATCTTATCTCATGCAATCATGAAACACTGCAACGAACCAGAACACCAGCTTATCCAATACTGTGACATCTTATTATCAATCATGAAACACTGCAATCAGAACACCAGCTTATCCAATACTGTGACATCTTATCTCATGCAATCATGAAACACTGCAACGGAACCAGAACACCAGCTTATCCAATACTGTGACATCTTATCTCATGCAATCATGAAACACTGCAATGAACCAGAACACCAGCTTATCCAATACTGTGACATCTTATCTCATGCAATCATGAAACACTGCAATGAACCAGAACACCAGCTATCCAATACTGTGATTTCTTATCTCATGCAATCATGAAACACTGCAATGAACCAGAACACCAGCTTATCCAATACTGTGACATCTTATCTCATTTGAAACACTGTCAACCAGAAATAGGCAGTTAATAAAAATACAATGAACCAGCATGGGGGTATTTACTAAATAGGCAGTTAATAAAAATACTAGGGGACTTTAATGCGTTATTGTTACTGTTGCTAATTAGAAATTATGGTAACTAAATTATTTTTCTGTGCTAGGTTTGTTTATAACAAAATAATAATAATAAAAAAACAGATAATGTTTCTATTTATATACATCTATTTGAGTTATTTTATTAATGTGTATCTGTAATAAAACAAAATAAAACTAAAACTTATATTGGATAAAACTAAATAAAACTACATTTGAAAAAAATAAAACCAACAATGATAAAAAAATAAAGGCACAGTGTTAGAGTTATGATTAGGGTTATATCATGCAGTAAAATGTACACATTAAGCACATTGTAACTATGCATAATAACATTGTAATTGTGTGTGCAGCATTACGTATTTTCTAAGTAACTACTGTGTAAATACACAGTAATTCAAGACACTTCATGTAACGTGTTACCCAGTCATGAGCACTTATATTCCTGTTAGAATGTGTGCAAAAACCACACAGGCCCGATAACAGCTTGCATTGCCAGCTGTATACACGGCAATGCTCCTGTGACGACACCATGCAACCAGATAGCACTGGGGCAACCTACTGAATAAACTTACAATAATGTCATTAATGCCAGCCTGATTTCACTGAACGTAGTGTTTTCATGATTAATAATAATAATAATAATAATAATAATAATAATAATACAAAACAAACAATAAACAGTCAATTAAAAAATACATTCAAAACAGGTCGAATAAAAATAAAAAAACAATAATTACAAAAACATTAAAAGTTTTAAGAATAAGTCCACAGGATCACTGTAAAAATGCTGCCGAGAACAAATGTGTCTTAAGAGTGGATTTAAAATTCAACACTGATGTGGAGTCTCGCACATGGCAGGGCAGAGAGCTCCAGAGAGAAGGGGCAGCACAGCTAAAACTACGACCACCAAGAGGAACACATCTTGAATCTAAAGTCCAGAGTTTGATGATCTGAGCTATCTTCCAGGGATGTAAGGGCTGAGGTCCATAATGTAACTAGGACCCTAGTGAAACGACGCTGCAGTGCGGTCCAGAGCTCACCTCTCTATATGTCCATCAATACCCCGAATCAGGATCGACATCCAGCTCCCTGCTCACTGCCACGAGAATCCTACTGTGAGAAACGACGCTGCAGTGCGGTCCAGAGCTCACCTCTCAATATGTCCATCAACACCCCGAATCAGGATCGACATCCAGCTCCCTGCTCACTGCCACGAGAATCCTACTGTGAAACGACGCTGCAGTGCGGTCCAGAGCTCACCTCTCAATATGTCCATCAATACCCCGAATCAGGATCGACACCCAGCCCCTGCTCACTGCCACGAATCCTACTGTGAAACGACGCTGCAGTGCGGTCCAGAGCTCACCTCTCAATATGTCCATCATACCCCGAATCAGGATCGACCCCCAGCCCCCTGCTCACTACCACGAGAATCCTACCGTGAAATGACGCTGCAGTGCGGTCCAGAGCTCACCTCTCAATATGTCCACAGTACAATCAATACTACGAATCAGGATCGACCACCAGCTCCCTGCTCACTGCCACGAGATCCTACTGTGAAATGACGCTGCAGTGCGGTCCAGAGCTCACCTCAATATGTCCACAGTACAATCAATACCACGAATCAGGATCGACCACCAGCTCCCTGCTCACTGCCACGAGAATCCTACTGTGAAACGACGCTGCAGTGCGGTCCAGAGCTCACCTCTCAATATCGGGATTGACCACCGGCACAATATCATTTTACTGTATATTGCTGTTCCCTTTTCCCACTGTGGGCTCCTACATACAGCATCTGCTTGGGCATCTGCCTGCTGCCTAATATGATCACTGACATCTTAGCATTGGTTTAGGACAAAAAACATCATGTTGAATAACGTAAAACAGCTAACACGACAACAAGTGTGCTTATAATAACTTCACACTGTACTCAGGAAACCTTTGTAGTCATGGTTTCATGGGTCAGAGTGGGCAGCTATGTGAGACAGTGGCACTGTTTATAGCCAGGAACAGCCAGCTGTAAAAGACATGGGAGCTTACCCTTATATCTCTATCCCAACCAAAACACACCCTGCCATTCAGTCCTGTGTCTCTGTGTCTCTGTGTGTCTCTGTGTGTGTCTGTGTCTCTGTGTCTCTGTGTCCCTGTGTCTATGTGTCTCTGTGTGTGTCCGTGTCTCTGTGTCTGTGTCTGTCTCTCTCTCTCTCTCTCTCTCTCTCTCTCTCTCTCTCTCTCTCTCTCTCTGTTAATTGTAACACATTGTGATGAATCATGTTGAGATGTGTATTAATACATCAGCACTTGGGATGTACTCCTGAATAAATGAGGAATACAGTACTGTACATTATAAGACTCAGAGCAGCATTCACAATTCAGTTCAAAAGATGTTTCTATCATGCTGCATATAATATCATACAGTGATTGTGGATCGGGTTTTATTTAGATTTCATAACACATACTCAATGATGAATTAAAATAAAAATAAATTATTCACATGCACTCTGTTCATTCAGTAGATTTGCATTTCCAGCCTTGTTCCCCAGCTAAATGCTAATTGAATTAGTTCTGGCAAAATATAAATGCATGCGACAAATCAAGTGAAAGTTATTTTGATTTAATTTACCAAAGCATTGATAACATGTTGATTCATTCCAAGTAAATACATACTTGGAATTATATTTTCTCGAATAGCTTTTCTCAGACACATAGGTAACTCAGCATGTTTTCTTTAACATACTTTCCCCTCAGTGTTGCAACAAACTACACATCCCCTAAACTAGGGCCAAAATGTTTTTTTTTCTGTTGTCTTCTTTACCCACAGCAATTAACAAATGCAAAACTGTAGCTGAGTTGTGGAGTTTTTTGTGTTTAGTTTTGTTTTTGGAGCTGCAGCAGCTGATCATGCAGAGCACCGTTGTCAGTATCTGTTAATGTGGCTGCTGTGGCTGGACTTGAATCCAGAAGAGAACGATAGACACCCAGTCCAATCCCAGATACAAATATACTGGATAATAGGGGGCACTGATGCTAAGCATGATTTACACATGCAGTACATAGTGTGATAATACATCAACTCACCATCTTTTTACACCCATTGCTTCAATACCATTCTGATTCCCTAGAATAGTCTAAATACACCCAAGAGCAATTACTATCATCTCTATATACACATTACACTCGCGCCATAAAGTGATAGCATAAAACACACACACACACACACACACACACACACACACACACACACACACACACACACACTCACACACACACACACACACACACACACACACACACACACACACACACACACACACACACCCTTACCTCACCCTCACCCTCACCCTCACCCACACACACACACACACACACACACACACACACACACACACACACACACACACACACACACACACACACACAAACACACACACACACACACACACACACACACACACACAAACACCTCACCCACACACACACACACACACACACACCCTTATCCTCACCCTCACCCTCACACACACACACACACACACACACACACACACACACTGACACACACACACACAATCAGGGATTTGCTCAATGCATGCACCTGTCAATTGTCAATAACAGGGATGTCAAGTGTGCAATTTGCTCTGTCAATACGTGATCTGCTGCCTCTTCGTGAAGAGGGGATGATTGCATTGCCCTTCGATGTCATTAGGGTCTTATCTATTGACATAGTTTTAGCGGATAAACGTGTTGATTTATCTTTCTTACTACAGTGAAGTTCACCAAGACAAACTCATTCCCTGCTGCATTATTCAGCGAGGAATTGGTTGTGAGCAGACATCCTTCAATGAGCTGTGACTGCGTTTTTAAAATCCATCTCTTACCTACATTTGCTTCTGAACTCTTTTAGTTCCCCCGTCCCTCCCTCATAAAGTACCGACAGTTGTTTGAAAAGTTTAACAGTGGACTTTCCAGGTTGAGAAATGATAGCACAGCAAGTATTATTGAAATAGCGGCTGACATCTACTTCACCTTGGTTTTGGTTTAATTTCCAGTTTGATCAAATTAGAACGTGTAGCAATTCCATGTAGAACATGTTCTAAATATGTTTCAAATTGTACCACTCAGTGTGTTCAGTGACATACTAAACAGTACTACACTTTTTAATAATAAAATTACACAAACGGTTTTGGCAATGTCAAAAAAAAAAAACATGTTGCACCCTCAGAGATTTTTTTTGACATGAAGATTTTTTTTAATCTCAGGTACTACACCTTTTGGCTGTGGGCTGGAATGAAAGATTACGTTAATCTGTGGACGAGGATCTTGGTCTATGAGTGGGGAATAGCGGTTGAAACTGCAGAGGGAGAAGGAGAAATAATAGTTTTGACAACAAGGCACTCATGAGATGAAAATGCTGAGCTCTTACCAAAAAGCAATTTCATCATTACATCTGTTGTGTGGTTTAATGTAAGCCTCTTGCACTCAGAATACAGTAAACAAAGTCCCCAAGCTTGACTAAGTGGGCTGTTTCCATTGTCCAATCCAGCCACTCAGTGTATTCTTCAGGGATATTGAGAAGTCTGTAACATAGTTTCCACACTGACCTTTACTTCCTCTAATAGTTCCAGTGTTAAGTGTAATATTGTGTATCCTTCAATCTAAAAGCAAAACAATGTGACCAGGAGGAGAACAGCATGCACCGTAGCCATGGAAATCATTATACAACACATATCCCATCCCCGCAGCAGGAGAGAGGAGAGAGGGTTCAACACATACCCCAGCAGGATAGAGGAGAGAGAATCCAACCCAGACCCCAGCAGGATAGAGAAGAGAGGGTTCAACCCAGACCCTAGCAGGATAGAGGAGAGAGGGTTCAACCCAGACCCCAGCAGGATAGAGGAGAGAGGGTTCAACCCAGACCCCAGCAGGATAGAGGAGAGAGGGTTCAACCCAGACCCCAGCAGGATAGAGGAGAGAGAGTTCAACCCAGACCCCAGCAGGATAGAGGAGAGAGAGTTCAACCCAGACCCCAGCAGGATAGAGGAGAGAGAGAGATCAACCCAGACCCCAGCAGGATAGAGGAGAGAGAGTTCAACCCAGACCCCAGCAGGATAGAGAGAGAGAGATCAACCCAGACCCCAGCAGGATAGAGAAGAGAGGGAGGGTTCAACCCAGACCCCAGCAGGATAGAGGAGAGAGTGTTCAACCCAGACCCCAGCAGGATAGAGGAGAGAGGGTTCAACCCAGACCCCAGCAGGATAGAGGAGAGAGAGAGATCAAACCCAGACCCCAGCAGGATAGAGGAGAGAGGGTTCAACCCAGATCCCAGCAGGATAGAGGAGAGAGATCAACCCAGACCCCAGCAGGATAGAGAAGAGAGGGTTCAACCCAGACCCCAGCAGGATAGAGAAGAGAGGGTTCAACCCAGACCCCAGCAGGATAGAGAAGAGAGGGTTCAACCCAGACCCCAGCAGGATAGAGGAGAGAGAGAGATCAACCCAGACCCCAGCAGGATAGAGGAGAGAGAGAGATCAACCCAGACCCCAGCAGGATAGAGAAGAGAGGGAGGGTTCAACCCAGACCCCAGCAGGATAGAGAAGAGAGGGTTCAACCCAGACCCCAGCAGGATAGAGAAGAGAGAGAGGGTTCAACCCAGACCCCAGCAGGATAGAGGAGAGAGAGATCAACCCAGACCCCAGCAGGATAGAGAAGAGAGGGTTCAACCCAGACCCCAGCAGGATAGAGAAAAGAGGGTTCAACCCAGACCCCAGCAGGATAGAGAAGAGAGGGTTCAACCCAGACCCCAGCAGGATAGAGGAGAGAGAGATCAACCCAGACCCCAGCAGGATAGAGGAGAGAGAGATCAACCCAGATCCCAGAACAAAGACGTTTACAAAGAAAGAAAAAACATGTTCATGCTATTTGGACTTTAGAGATCTGAATGCTACTTTATCACCATTTTCATTGTGCACTTATATATTGAAATGTACTGTGGGAAATCAAACACAATTGTTACTTTTGAAAAGGATGAATGCTTTGTTTGCACAGATTCGAATGCTAGCTCCCTGTCCTGCCTTTACAGAACAGATCATACATTGTAATTATGCATAATAACATTGTAAGTACACATGTATTTACTATGTAACTACCAGTAAATACACAATAATTAGCGACGCTTCATGTAAAATGTTACTGGAAAAATTCCTTGGCAGAGTGTGCCTTGTGCTTTGGTCTCACCCAACTCTGAAATCACTAGTACCAAGGAAGTGTGCCTCAGCTGGGCTCTCAGGAGTAAACACTGTGTTTAAAATATTCTACATCTCACAGCAAGGATGCATGGAAGCTGGACGGAAAGATGGAAGCAATGTCTTGGGGTTTAAAAGGAAATAGAAATGTGATCAAGCGCAGCTCCTTCTAAACAAGCACACCTTTTATTTGTAATAAAAATACTGGAGATTAGCTTTCCTGGGGTTTATTTCAGTCAAAGTAAAATACAAAGGATTCCTGGTTTCATATTTTTCAATGCCCTTTGATACCTGGACCGTGTTTAATAAACATAAAGCATCTTAAATGTGCTTTACAGCATTAGCAGGGCATTCATTGTGAAAACATGATATCTGGTACTACTTTAGGTAAAAAGCCCTTTGTTTCTGTGCCTTATTCTCGGGTCATCTGTCTGCACTTGCACTTCCTGGATCTTTCACCTCAGCTGTGTCTTCTGGGTCAAAGCATGTTACTGGCTGAAAGCATGTCCGTCAATAGGAGAGCAGCGGATTGGCTATTGAGAGGATAGAACTCAGTGAAATGACCCAGGAAGTCCAAGACAGTCTAAAAGCATGGCTTGCACACAGAGCAAACCTAGAGAGGTGCCAGACATCGTGTTTTAAAAATAAAAAATACAAGTGTGCTAAAACATGTGTTTCTTTCAAAACTGCACCTTGGAGACCTATATAATGAATGGATGTGCACGGTGGAGAAAATGTAAAATGTGTGGAACTACTTTGTAAGATACAATCCCTTTAGCAAAACAAATGTAAACTGTTTACTGTGGTACAGTAGTAGTGGTTGGTCTCTGGACTCTTGACCGGAGAGTCGTGGGTTCAATCCCAGGTGGGGGACACTGCTGCTGTAACCTTGTGCAAGGTACTTTACCTAGATTGCTCCAGTAAAAAAACCCAACTGTATAAATGGGAGTTATGCAACCTGACCCAAAGGGATGCTAACCAAAGACAAGGTCAGTTACCACACAGTAGAGCCTACATCAGGAGTCCACTATCGCTAATAGAAAACCATTTTTATCATTATTTTCTTTAAAAAAACACTTTAAAACCTAGATTTACCTTGTTATGATTCGTCGGGCACCCTTCCACTGAGAAAAGCTTTCGGAAAATATTGTTTTTCCCCTAAACTACAAGGAAGATATTTTGAACCCAGCTTTAGACACTTTGATGTTCTGTTAGACCCAGAACTCAAGTTTGCTTACACATTGTATCCCATCATTACAGTAAAACTGATTGTGTTCAAATGTTGCAAAGCTTGGTAACACTTTAAATCGAATTACTGTGTATTTACATAGTAGCTACATATTAAATACATGTGTACTTACACATAATTACAATGTCATTATGCATCATTACAATGTTCTTAACATGTACATATTGTTGCATGGTGTAGGTATACACAATTGTATCAGAAAAGGGTTAGGGTTAGGGTTAGGGTTACACAGTAAGTACAATCACTTCATGTAAAGTGCTCACTGTGGGTCACCATGGTCATGGTCGGCTCTTCTTATACATGGGGTTTAGGGGTTGGGGGGTTAGGGGTTAGGGGTTAGGGTTAGGGTTAGGGTTAGGGTTAGGGTTACACAGTAAGTACAGACACTTCATGTAAAGTGCTCACTGTGGGTCACCGTGGTCATGGTCGGCTCTTCTTATACATGGGGTTTAGGGGTTGTCTGAAATTACCAGAATACACAGAGCACTCTTTTTCATACTCTGCCCACCCCCCCTACCAGTGATTAGTCTATATGCTTTAGAAACTGATGCCGGCTCCTCACCTTAACCCTCTCCTATTGTGTTGGGGGCTCTCTTATAGACAATAATGGGTCTGCAGTTTTAGTAAGGGTGTCATCCATTAATCCTAAGTGTTACTGTGTTACAGGCAATTATCTCAAATGTAAATACCCCAAGGTACTGATAAAGGAAATGCTGGATTAGTGAGACTGATTAATATTCTGTTGTTTATAGATTTTCACATCAAAATGAATTATGTACCTGAAAAATGAAAACCAGGGTGTGCAGAAATACACTTGCATGCATATTTGAAAAGCAGCCTTTTTACTTTCTTACTGAATTGATTTTTTTTTAAACAATGCTGCTATTTTGAGAGTATGGCTGTTTCCAATGCTCTGCAAAGAGTCACAGATCTTAAGTGTGAAGCCTCTGTTCACAAACTCACACTGACATTGCAAATCATCGGCATATGCATAGCATACACACATTTCTATTCCAAAAAACCTGTTCAGTATGTGAGAGTGATGAGAGTGTCAAACAGGGGCCGCCCAATCCACCAGATACTGTAAATGCAATCTTCTGATACATTGGTGCCTACCCCACTCTGATTACAGGGTGGAGGGGCTCCACTTTGTTTGGCCAGTGTACACACACTATTATTCCTTGTTTTGTTAAAGTTTTGCATTTCAGTGATGTAAAATTCCATTTATAAATGGAAAGGCATTCAGAGGATGCCAGAAGGGTCATTTTGAAAGAAAACCTCAATACCCCCCACCCCCAAGCACATGAACACTGGTTTGACCCATGGCCCAGTGACTATGTGGTAAAAGCAGAGACTACAATGATTAATTAAATATAGGCTAGGTAGTTAAGCAGAGACTACAATGACTAGTGAAGAATAGGCTAGGTAGTTAAGCAGAGACTCCAATGATTAGTTAAATATATGCTTGGTAGTTGTTAGTTTAGTTTGTATTTATTCTCTATTATTTAAATTATGTTCATTAAAAAAGAGAGAATCCGACTCTTTTTTTATTTTTTAAATGAGGGATTTTAGCAGGTTAATGTTCCTGTGGGGCTATAAATGGGTTTAAGTTCAACACCATCCCTAAATAAAATGGTGCTATTGCTATTAATATCAGTAGTAATGATTTGAAGCAGTGGTATTGCAAAATAACAGAACCCTGTTTTACTTTAGTGAAAAAAGATTCACTAAAAACTTGTCTTTGTTCTTTAATGAAATTGTTGTTTGTGTAAGCTGCATGTGGGAATTCTATGTATGTTATGGTGCGGAGATGCCACTGGTACTGGTTGTGCCATTTGGTGTACTTGCATTTATATGTAATTAATACATGCTGAATAAGTACAATTACTAAAACCATAACTTCACAAAGATTGAATTGCTCAGCAGTTAGTCCTCAAATATGATTAATACAAAAGTAATTGTCATCCTCTAGTCTAGAAGCACAGCACATCAGCAGGAATAAAGAGACAATCATCTGCCTGTGATCATCACCCATCATCTTAACATCACCTGCATGTGATCATCACCCATCATCTTAACATCACCTGCCTGTGATCATCACCCATCATCTTAACATCACCTGCATGTGATCATCACCCATCATCTTAACATCACCTGCCTGTGATCATCACCCATCATCTTAACAGCACCTGCCTGTGATCATCACCCATCATCTTAACATCACCTGCATGTGATCATCACCCAGCATCTTAACATCACCTGCATGTGATCATCACCATCATCTTAACAGCACCTGCATGTGATCATCACCCATCATCTTAACAGCACCTGCCTGTGATCATCACCCATCATCTTAACATCACCTGCATGTGATCATCACCCATCATCTTAACAGCACCTGCATGTGATCATCACCCATCATCTTAACATCACCTGCATGTGATCATCACCCATCATCTTAACATCACCTGCATGTGTCTGCAGTATCCACACTGGGATTGCTGTGGTCCACACCAAACACCTCATTATTCAGGCTGCATGTCCCCTGGATAGGTCACCAGAAGGGTCAAGAGGGCTGACTGGGGCACTTGATTTCTTGAGATTATTTCACGTGCTGGAAATGCTAGTGTAATGCCTTGAGCAATGCCTGTGACTTACCCAGTTAAAGCTACAATCCAATTCAGTAGAGTACAGTAAGTCTCAAAGAGTCATCTCCAATCGATTCTGACATTCATTTATTCATTTTCTTAACCATAGATAGTAAGCATATCAGACTAGCTCATAAACAGCACATGTCCAGTGGAATGTACATTTAAAATGAATAGGCTACAATAAAAAATAAATTTAAAAAAAATGCAAGGAGAGAGGCGCCATTAAAATGTAACCCTGGGGTAAGAATAAAGAACTGAAGTAAAAATAGTTAACATTTAAATGGTTTAATCAGGCACCATGTCTAATTAAGTGGTGTGCACAGCAGTGACAGATAACCTTTGGAATCCTTAGAACAGGCACTCCCTGGCATTTTACATTCTTCCAAAGGAAAGAAAGACATACTGAAGAGACTCAAATGCACTGTATAATTTTGGGACACAAAGGGCCGTGTTTAACTATTTTAGACAGCAGTATTATTTTGTCTGCACCTTGTTCAGATAATTAAATTACACATTCTTGTCTTGGCTGTTTACCCGTGGTAAAGGCTGCAATGAAATGTTACGTCTACATTAGGGTTAAAGTTCACTGATGAAGGCACTAGCGAAACATTGATCAACTTGATTTAGTTTGAACACGTTTTACCTTTATAGAACAAGGTCCTTCAATGGCATCTTATTTATTTTATTATTATTATTATTATTATTATTATTATTATTATTAGTAGTAGTAGTAGTAGTAGTAGTAGTAGTTTTTTATTTTTTTATTTATTTTTACCGTTATTACCTTTTTATGATATATGCAATTATTCTACTTATTTTGCTACAAACTGTTATGAACTTGTTGAACTTGTTGTAACTTAGAATTTATCTTGCACTACCCTATTCTGGTTCGTGGATTCAATGGAAACCTGTAGTTTCACTTGACTCCTCATTGCTCTAAAATACCCAAAACAATCCCATTCTGTCCCTCAGTTATTGCCTTATCTGATCTAACAAGTACAATGCAGACTGGACATTAGATTAGACTGCATGAACCTAGCATAATGACGCACTAATTAAACATGTCTGACTTTTACTGGGATAAATGTGCAGCAAAAATTTCAGAGGCTCCCCTTTTTGAAAAACAAACAGGTACAGTGAGGAGTCAGACCAGAAGCCGTTGAAATACACTGACCAGAATAAGGAAATGAAAAAGCAGTTACGAGTCCATAGGTTGCTGGCAATTTCAAAACAGATCAAAGGTCATCAATAAAAATCCATAGATAAATCTTTAAGCAATGGCACTCCTAACGACTCTTTGATTTGAAATGTCATTAAAAGGTATGGCAAGTTCAAAGAAAATGTCCTTTGAAGCAACCTCCTCTTTAAAAATGTGCAGTTATGTAAATAATAGAGCCAGCCCACCAATGGATCCCTCTGATATCAACCATAGAGCCACACCTATAGCTGCAAATATTTAGCATGTGACAAAGATGGCATTTCCCAGCGCTTCAACCTCCTCGTATCATCCGTTATGAGTCAGTATGGATTATACATTCTTCCAGCACTCATGGGCAATGATCACGCCGGATTTAGCACCAGGACTATACAATGGATCACCAAGGAAATACTATGTTCTAGGTCAAGCTACAGACTGAGAATAACTTTACTTAAAACGGGAATCCAGGGATACAACAGCAATACTTCAGTATCAGAAATAAGGCTGACAAGCAATCACATTGTATCCCAGTTGTTTTTGTTCCAGCTTTCTGAAAATGGGTCTATAAAAGATGAGTGGTCAATAACTACTATTTCATTCTTCCTGACAAGGTGCAAGAGGAACAAGTTTATTTTGAACGAGACAGTTCCCATTATCAAGTGGTATACAGATATAAAGGGATGTTATGACTATAGAATATAAATCAGAGTTTACAGCACAGTAGCCTGGTATAGTGGTAACCTTTTGGACACCAATATAGCCATTTGATTTAATAATAACAAACAAGCAGCCAAGTTTACTGTAATGAAGTGCAGCACATTTCAGGACGTGATTTTAAAGTAGGAATCTTGTATTGAAACATCACATCTTTTGTTACAGCAAATCACAGGGGGGGGGGGGGGATTTATACAAATATGCTTTGTGAACTAGGTGTTGCTTACTTATGTGTGATTTTGGTAATAATAATAATAATAATAATAATAATAATAATAATAATAATAATAATAAATATCTGTAAGATCCCGTCATCATAGTTATAAAAATGCTTCTCATTGATGACAGTATTATTAACCGAACCAGGTAAGTACAGACCAATAAGCCTGACTTCTATTATATGTAAACTTATGGAAACTATAATAAGATCCAAAATGGAAAATTACCTATATGGTAACAATATCCTGGGAGACAGTCAGCATGGTTTTAGGAAAGGGAGATCATGGCTAACTAACCTGCTTGACTTTTTTGAGGATGCAACATTGAAAATGGATAAATGCAAAGCATACGACATGGTTTGTTTAGACTTCCAGAAAGCTTTTGACAAAGTCCCGCATAAAAGATTATTTCTCAAACTGAACGCAGTAGGGATTCAAGGAAATGCATGCACATGGATTAGGGAGTGGTTAACATGTAGAAAACAGAAAGTACTGATTAGAGGAGAAACCTCAAAATGGAGCGAGGTAACCAGTGGTGTACCACAGGGATCAGTATTAGGTCCTCTGCTATTCCCAATCTACATTAATGATTTAGATTCTGGTATAGTGAGCAAACTCGTTAAATTTGCAGACGACACAAAAATAGGAGGAGTGGCAAACACTGTTGCAGCAGCAAAGGTCATTCAAAATGATCTAGACAGCATTCAGAACTGGGCAGACACATGGCAAATGAAATTTAATAGAGAAAAGTGTAAAGTATTGCATGCAGGCAATAAAAATGTGCATTATAAATATCATATGGGAGATACTGAAATTGAAGAAGGGAACTATGAAAAAGACCTAGGAGTTTATGTTGACTCGGAAATGTCTTCATCTAGACAATGTGGAGAAGCTATAAAAAAGGGCAACAAGATGCTCGGATATATTGTGAGAAGTGATGAATTTAAATCAAGGGAAGTAATGTTAAAACTTTACAATGCATTAGTAAGACCTCACCTAGAATATTGTGTTCAGTTCTGGTCACCTTGTTACAAAAATGATATTGCTGCTCTAGAAAGAGTGCAAAGAATAGCAACCAGAATTATCCCTGGTTTAAAAGGCATGTCGTATGCAGACAGGCTAAAAGAATTGAATCTGTTCAGTCTTGAACAAAGAAGACTACGTGGCGATCTGATTCAAACATTCAAAATCCTAAAAAGGTATAGACAATGTCGACCCAGGGACTTCTTTGACCTGAAAAAAGAAACAAGGACAAGGGGTCACAAATGGAGATTAGATAAAGGGGCATTCAGAACAGAAAATAGGAGGCACTTTTTTACACAGAGAATTGTGAAGGTCTGGAACCAACTCCCCAGTAATGTTGTTGAAGCTGACACCCTGGGATCCTTCAAGAAGCTGCTTGATGAGATTCTGGGATCAATAAGCTACTAACAACCAAACGAGCAAGATGGGCTGAATGGCCTCTCGTTTGTAAACTTTCTTATGTTCTTATGGTCTATGTATGTCTTGGTTTTCAGATTGAGTTATTTACAGAACACAGTATGCTGTGCCAGAGAGTATATTAGTTGGGTTTGTTGAAATAGTACTCATTTAATCAAAAAGCTTTCAGTCTCACTTGAAAGGAACACATATTGCTTTGGACACATTCACGAGGAGACTGTAATTCACAAATAGTACATTGTGTTCGACATTCATCCTGCTGCACTTGAAAAGCTTGAAAACATTTTAAATGGGTATTTAAGCTGGAAAAAAAGCCTTGTAAAAATACCCCCCCCATTCGAGGAAACGTTTCAGGTCCTGCTCACTCAACGGTGATAGATAGAGAGGTTTAGTGGGATATTATTTAAAGATATTGTGTAAGGCCCTGATCAGACACGATGGTCCAGGCTTGTGGAGACACATTTGAGGAAGCGTTTCAGGTCCTGCTCACTCAACGGTGATAGATAGAGAGGTTTAGTGGGATATTATTTAAAGATATTGTGTAAGGCCCTGATCAGACACGATGGTCCGGGCTTGTGGAGACACATTTGAGGAAGCGTTTCAGGTCCTGCTCACTCAACGGTGATAGATAGAGAGGTTTAGTGGGATATTATTTAAAGATATTGTGTAAGGCCCTGATCAGACACGATGGTCCGGGCTTGTGGAGACACATTTGAGGAAGCGTTTCAGGTCCTGCTCACTCAGGGGTGATAGATAGAGAGGTTTAGCA
The DNA here is from genome assembly GCA_036884735.1 of Huso huso. NCBI lineage: Eukaryota > Metazoa > Chordata > Actinopteri > Acipenseriformes > Acipenseridae > Huso > Huso huso. The sequence continues at coordinate 66,979,102 of CM072669.1, forward strand.
AGATATGATTTATTTATTATTTTTTAAATGTGAAGTCGTTAATTAAGCATAGAAGTAATTTTATTTAGAAAAAAACAATTGAGCGCTGGGTTTTAATGTGTCTAATATTTCCCTAGGAATGTCTGTGGTTAAACAATGGGCAAGACGTGCATTGCAACACGACTAAATCATATTGACCTTGAACTAGAATGTCAGCAGGCAGGATAATACAAAACATCCTACCCTCTTTATCTATATTTGGGTCCTTTGAGGTTCCTATAAAACTTTAAAGATGGTGCAATGAATGACCCCTACTGGCCGAATAGGCACATTGTATGTGTGCATAAAAGACAAACCCCACTAGGGGGAGTTCCCCTTCAGTGACACTGTAGCGTGTCTGCCTCCAGTGCCGAAGGTCAGTGGATCGATTCCAGACTGCAGCGAATGTAAAAAAGATATATAATTAATAAATAAAAAGTGTTACAATGGGTAAACGGTTAAATGACAGTGGTTTCATGGACTTACATTTTCGGTTGAGAACCACAATTCAAAAAGCTGTTTCCAGAAAGTTGTAGATATACAAGATTGCTGTTCCATTAGAAAAGCCCTTAGTCTGCAATCGATGTGTGTGATCCACTATACGGCACTGCTTCACTGGGACGCGGCAGCGGGTACACTGACTAACGTGTCCAGAAAGGTGTTCCTGCAATGACAGGCAGCGGAAAGCACAGCTCTGCTTACATGCAGGTCATGGCAACATGGAGCCCCAGACGTGTGCAGCATGTTGAGAATGCAGTTCCATGGGGGGACGGGGGGACGACCAAATTATACAATTACACACCATACATTGATTTATATTTATCATAGTGATTCTCCCAATCTAAGAATGTAAGCCTACTACATACTGCACAGTAATAATGTAACAGTTGGTTAATGTACCTATATTTTAAAGTTGATCATCTCAAAACTGGTTACATTTGACACTCTAGTACTTCTAGTCTCAGGAAAGTTATGCAAAGCTTGCATTACATAACCTGCGGTTAGAACCCATTGATGGGCCCTAAAAAACAAAATGATCACACTGACATTAAAACTGAATTATAAAACAGAACACAAGGGCGCAATATCCATAGTGAAACCTATGCAGAACCAACCATTTAACAAGTAAAGATAAACTGGAATAAACAAAACAAAACACTGGGCATAAAACTGGGCACTGGGCATTTATGTTCAAAACACAGTGTGCCTGATCTTGAAAACTAGTTCAGAGTGCGTGTTCCTTTTTATGATGAATAGGTTACAGATTCTCTGCTCAACTTTCTGGATCCTATTTTAATGAGCATCAACATGATGACATTTCTACAGATTTCCTGCACACCTTTCTGGATCCTATTTTAATGAGCATCAGCATGATGACATTTCTGTAGTCTACTGCCATCAATGACCTTTTTGTTTTCTACTGGACTCTAGTGGAACAGGGCCAGTAACCTCTCATAGGTAACACTTTATAGGAAGTGTCTCGAACTACTGTGTATTTTCATAGTAGTTACTTGGTAAATACATGTGTATTTACACATAATTACAATGCTATTATACATACTTACAATGTACTTAACATATACATATTTTACATGATATATGCAAGTACAGAATTGTATCAAAAAAGGGTTAGGGTTTGAGTTAGGGTTAGGGATGGGGGGTTAGGGTTCCGGTTAGGGTTAGGATTATATCATGCAAAAAGATTTACACATTAAGTACATTGTAACTATACATAATAACATTGTAATTCTGTGTAAGTACACATGTATTCACTAAGTACTACTTAGAGGCACTTAATGCAAAGTGTTACCCACTTATAACAGTTTGACTTGACATTTGGTTACAATGGCATTTGTTTGTTGAATATGAGTGACTTGAATTTGAATTATATTATCTTTAAATATTTCCTTTGAAACACAGCCAAGTATTCAAGGCTTATAACTTTCTGATTCATGCTGTTATATGGTACTTATTTATTAATTTTTTTAAATACATGAGACACTAATAAACAAATACTGTACATAATTTTAGGACTTATAATAACGTAGCTTGCTGCGCTGTCTGATACTTTTTGACATTGATTGATTAGCATACTGTGCATGGCTGATCTGAGTTGTAACAGGTGTTAGGAACTTAATTAGTGCAAATACCTTTTTGTGTTGGACATTGTAGACTTGGAAAAAGAAATTATAGAGGAATCAAGAAATAAGCAGGCTTCTAGATCCTGCTGCTGGGTAACACAGCTTCACATTGCATCGACAGCCTCATCCTTCGCTTCACAGAACCCTCGCTTTTACATTAAAGAGCCAGTGTAACAGTGTAGAGGCTGGGCATGATTCACACAACCGTCGCTTTTACCTTATAAAGCCAGTGTAACAGTGTAGAGGCTGGGCATGATTCACAGAACCCTCGCTTTTACCTTATAAAGCCAGTGTAACAGTGTAGAGGCTGGGCATGATTCACAGAACCCTCGCTTTTACCTTATAAAGCCAGTGTAACAGTGAAGAGGCTGGGCATGATTCACAGAACCCTCGCTTTTACCTTATAAAGCCAGTGTAACAGTGAAGAGGCTGGGCATGATTCACACAACCCTCGCTTTTACCTTATAAAGCCAGTGTAACAGTGAAGAGGTTGGGCATGATTCACACAACCCTCGCTTTTACCTTATAAAGCCAGTGTAACAGTGTAGAGGCTGGGCATGATTCACAGAACCCTCGCTTTTACCTTATAAAGCCAGTGTAACAGTGAAGAGGCTGGGCATGATTCACAGAACCCTCGCTTTTACCTTATAAAGCCAGTGTAACAGTGAAGAGGTTGGACATGATTCACAGAACCCTCGATTTTACCTTATAAAGCCAGTGTAACAGTGAAGAGGCTGGACATGATTCACACAACCCTCGCTTTTACCTTATAAAGCCAGTGTAACAGTGAAGAGGCTGGGCATGATTCACACAACCCTCGCTTTTACCTTATAAAGCCAGTGTAACAGTGAAGAGGCTGGGCATGATTCTCACAACCCTCGCTTTTACCTTATAAAGCCAGTTTAACAGTGAAGATGCTGGGCATGATTCACAGAATCCTCGCTTTTACCTTATAAAGCCAGTGTAACAGTGAAGAGGTCGGGCATGATTCACAGAACCCTCGCTTTTACCTTATAAAGCCAGTGTAACAGTGAAGAGGCTGTGCATGATTCACAGAACCCTCGCTTTTACCTTATAAAGCCAGTGTAACAGTGAAGAGGCTGGGCATGATTCACAGAACCCTTGCTTTTACCTTATAAAGCCAGTGTAACAGTGAAGAGGCTGGGCATGATTCACAGAACCCTCGCTTTTACCTTATAAAGCCAGTGTAACAGTGAAGAGGCTGGGCATGATTCACAGAACCCTTGCTTTTACCTTATAAAGCCAGTGTAACAGTGAAGAGGCTGGGCATGATTCACAGAACCCTCGCTTTTACCTTATAAAGCCAGTGTAACAGTGAAGAGGCTGGGCATGAACCAAACACCACACACTTTCCAAGTGAGAGCCTCTTACACTCAAACAATAGGGTTGTTTCAGTGAGGGTTTATCATTGTCTTACCTGCAAGGGACAGATCCCATCATTGTAGCAACATCACAAAACACTTACAGAAGTGATGACCCAACTAGATCAATAAAGCAGCAGCAGTTGCTGTTTCTTGCGAGTTGTAGTTGTCTCTGAATTTGCCTGAGCACTTGTTTCAAAATAGAACACACATAGTTTTCAGGTGACAACAATTAGATGTTCATACAATAATCAGAGGTAATGTTTTGCAATATTTAATTTGATCCAATTAATTCATCATTGATGAAACACTGTACCCATGTGATAATCCATACACCAAATGAGTTCCACAGCTAAAACACCTCTTGAATCGCTTCTTTCCTTGATTAATTATACACTGTATACCTGCAGGATAATGAAGTCACTGAACCTCCCATTCTGTCTCTTAAAAGCCTACATTCTGGCTGAACAGCTTTGAATCAGAGTGACAGGTGAGTTGGGATGAGGTACTATTAGCTAAACTGTGAAGCATGTTGTATGTTTTTTGACAGTGAATAATTTATAATTGGTTCTCAGCACTGTAACCTCTTAGTAATTTAAGTGGGAGTAAGTAAAACACTCTGTCCTTGGTACATTCAATTCCTCTACAAGGAAGAACAACAGATTAGAATAAAAAGGGATTTTCATTCAATTGGTGGGTTCTATAGACTGTACTTGTATAGCAATTAAAGCACCAAGAGTGAATGAATTGAATTTCACGAACAGGAAACAGGACCATTCAGTTGATGTGCAGGTTATATCTGATGCCTGTCTCTGTCTATTAAATGCTGTGGCTAAATGGCCAGGTGGAACCCATGATTCATTTGCAGTCTTCAGAACAGCAGCGTGGGCACTTGTCTAGATAAATCAAGGCATTTATTCACACATGAATGATAACTATAGGACTGGAAAGGGGAACCTTGGCCACCCCTGGTATAGACACTACAACCCACAATTCTATAGTAGCTGTAGTAGCTTTAAAATCAGCACTAAATTGTGTCATTATAATTTATATTGCTTTTACTGTAGATCTTATCTAAATTCAAATTAATTTGGCATAATGATTGCCAATTACTTATATTTGCTTAAAGGTTGGTGTCCAAGTATCTATTTTTGTATTGAAAGTCATGCAATAAATGGAGCACAAGCGGAATGAATCTTTTCTGTTTTGATGTATTACTGATGTGTTAATCAAATACAAAACAAATCCGCCTTTGCTATGTGTATTCCATGACTTTTTATCCAGCTGAAAGTTCATTTTATTGGAACCTTGAGAAAAATGTTGTCTCTGACCTCAATAATTACAAGCTCATTTTATAATATATATCTTCCGAATGGATAAGTAGATATCGTAATATTAACTTCCAATGCAACACAATGTTCTTAGTTAGTGTTTAATATTAGTCACTGGTGCCACGTATCATTTTGTTCAGCAGAATGTCCTGTTGTGTAGAATATATGACATTAAAATATGGTTCATCTTTCCCTTTTCAATTCATTTGCTGCAGACTAAGAAAGTCTTCAGCTACAAACATCTTGAGTTAAAGATCCGGTATTGCAGTGCATTATTTTTCAATCATAAACAATTTCTCCTTATTTCCTTATGCTGTTTTTCCATTCTCTCATTTTCCCATTTCAGAGACTCTTGGGTTGCCTGTGCATTTTCAATTTAAATCCCAGGAATAACATTCCAGCCATCAAAGTGCAGCTTGAAACAACACGACTTGCTTTCACAAGATGAACCTGCTGACTGTAATAGAAGTAGCCGGTCACTCCAAACCTGCCTCCTGGTCAGTGGAGGAGAACAACACTGTGGTTGCACTGGCTCTTCACTAAAACGACTCGCAACGACTGAAGTGCTTAAAATCATGCTTGTTATAAACATTTCAAAATAATTTACTAAGAGGTGCATTTTCAAAACCCATTGGTCCTGACCACAGCTGAGAATAAAAGGATCAATGTAGGCTCAATAAAATATAAAGGGTGATGTCTAATCTACACGTCAGCTAAGTAGACCACGTTTATGCATCTGATGTATCATTCTATCTGTGGAACAGTACCAGTCTTCAAAGCAATGTAAAGAATATCCCCTTTGCACAGTTACAATCAAATTATTCTTGGCATTGAGATATGTCTCATTAAAACATTGGATGTTTTTTCTTCCACAGTAAGGATGCAAATAAAGTCCAGAAACAATGCTTAAATCTAAAGCAAAAGTTGTCACTAACTTAGTTTCTGCTGTGGCCGCTCCCCTTGGGATATCCCCACAGAAATGCACCTCTCTTTTGTTGTTGTGCAATTGGAACCTCTAATTGCCCTTGCTGTGGTGAACCTCATTTATCACAGAAGAAAACATTGTATAATGAACTCGACAGTACTGTATCGCTGAAAGGTATCTGGGGACACATTCCACATTATAATGCAAGCACTCCTGCTGTTTCTGTTAATAAGCTTATCCCATAAACTTATATATGCAGTTAACCAAGTGTTTAAGTAGTAGCAGTATTATTTTTTGTAAAATGTACTGGGTTGACAGTTGCCTTAGGAATAATCAGGTAGCTGCAGTGTGCATAATGCATGGTGTCCTAACACTTCACCAGTACGAAGCTTCATTGTTTGTCTGGGGGGAGGGAGGGGCATTATTGGGATTTGAATTATGCATGGGCATACAAACCCTAGATGGGACGGACCCCTATAAACTCTTCACAGCACTATGTAGGAGGCTATGAGAGGGGGTTGTATTTCATTCAGTGGAATGCAACTAATGGGGAAGTAGAGCGAGAGCTCTTTCACGATTGTGCATCAACTCGTCACATTCAGTTAATGCGACACGATAACATGTGCTGCTCGTTTATCTAGCCATATTAAATACAGTGATTTTTTTTGTTAGTCGTATTGGCATCTATTATTATTAAGAAAAACAAAACATTTAAATTGAGCAATTATTGAAAGAATGTCTGGTTGAGCAGAACCTTAAAAATACTATTGCATATTATTTTTCTGAGCAAGTTAAAAGGAGAGACTCCTGAAGGGAAACCCATCATTCCCATGTGTGGAACTAATCCATTGATAGCAATACTGCTCAACTCAAACCTGCCATTGCATGTATGGAACAAATCCATTGATAGCATTACTGCTCAACTCAAACCTGCTCATTATTATTATTATTATTATTTATTTCTTAGCAGACGCCCTTATCCAGGGCGACTTACAATTGTAACAAGATATCACATTATACATTATTTCACATTATACAGATATCACATTATTTTTACGTACAATTACCCATTTATACAGTTGGGTTTTTACTGGAGCAATCTAGGTAAAGTACCTTGCTCAAGGGTACAACAGCAATGTCCCCCACTGGGGATTGAACCCACAACCCTCCAGTCAAGAGTCCAGAGCCCTAACCACTACTCCACACTACTCCTCATTGCATGTATGGAACTAATCCATTGATAGCAGTACTGCTCAACTCAAACCTGCTCATGCCATGTGTCCCTGCTCGTGCCCTGCGGTCTCAGGATCTTGGGTTATTGGTGGAGCTCAGAGGTAGACTCTCTACCCAGAGAGCATGTGCCTTTCAAATGATATTAGGGACTTGGATTGTGTTTAATCCTTCAAAGCTAACTTGAAGTCGTATTTACTGTATATAGCTTGGTCTTTGCAAATGTTCAGTGCTCTGAGGTGTGTCTCACATGAAAAGCACTTTATAAGTCTAAGTTTGTTGTCGTTCTTGATGATGTTTAACAGCCCGCTCTTCCTTGAATGATGAGGATTTGGGGATCTGTGGGAAAGGGACATTGGAAGGCCATCACAAGTCTGTCAGGTGCACCAGGGAAAAGCATCATTCTGGCTGCAGATACAGCCAGGCTGCTGATCCGACTGGGCAGCATGCCAGCTGTAAAGCAGCCCTAGTGTGGTAGGTGCAGGAACCAGGCCTTGCAGGACTGCCCATATTCCTGGTTCATTATTGCTGCCAACTCATCCTGCTAATATACTAGAATGCCTGCTGGTACAGGGGGTTTGTGTACTGATGCACTATTCACTGTGGACTTAGTAACCTATTAGATGTTGTTTTTTATTTTTTGCTGTGTCTTTCATGGGTTGAAAAACACATGAGTGAGTGCTTTAATAAAACGTGTGAAAACCACTACAAAAGTTACAGTTTATATGTTGATTGAGCTTGAATCCACCATGATCAGTAGCTGACTTTGTCGGTATGGTAGCTCAACTACCAGACAGTAAAGCCCTCTAATCAGGGTTGTGATTGGCTTAACTATATTCTGTAACTGCTTGTGGCATTCCTCCATAGTTTAACTTGTGTGCTCAATTTCATCACAAAGACAATGTTGTTGTCTTTGTTAATATTTTGTGAAAAGATGGTTTCATCAGTCACATGCACATTTTTCTCTGACTCCAACCCGCTGTCTACGATGTCTACTGAACCAAGTCTGGTTTTGATGGTAGTGTGGTAGAAAGAGGCTGTCACCAATCACTAAACCATGAAGGAGACACATTTTCAACAGAGTAATAGAGCTGGACTAATTTAAACTTTAATTTAAGTTTCAAAGCATTGACCATACTGACTAACTGCAGTCCTCCAAACCTCTACAGCCTCCCCCCCCAGTAACACTGCTGTACTGCTGTCCTGCCTCAGAGATTCAATGTCAGATCACCTGCCAGTCCTCCCAGCCTCTACAGCCTTCCTCCCCCCAGTAACACTGCTGTACCACTGTCCTGCCTCAGAGACTCAATGTCAGATCACCTGCCAGTCCTCCCAGCCTCTACAGCCTTCCTCCCTCCACCAGTAACACTGCTGTACCGCTGCCCTGCCTCAGAGACTCAATGTCAGATCACCTGCTAGACCTCCCAGCCTTTACAGCCTTCCTCCCTCCTCCAGTAACACTGCTGTACCGCTGCCCTGCCTCAGAGACTCAATGTCAGATCACCTGCTAGACCTCCCAGCCTTTACAGCCTTCCTCCCTCCTCCAGTAACACTGCTGTACCGCTGCCCTGCCTCAGAGACTCAATGTCAGATCACCTGCCGGTCCTCCCACCCTTGATCTGTATCTTCCATGTCAGCTCAGACCCATTAGTGAAATCATGCATATCCATGACAGAGTAATTGAGAGGAGTTACAGCACACATGGTCATCATGTTAGTAATGGAATGAAATGTTTCCAGACGTACTTGTATGAATAGGTTATGTTTCAAAACCAAACAGAAGAGTAATTTCCTAATTATATCGACGCCATCAAGGTTGTTGTCAGCCTTTTGTTGTTGCCTTTCATTTTTTTTTTTTTTTTATTTAATAGAGCGCACTCAACATGTCAGTGATATTGCAGTTTTCTCAGCTTAAGAATGTGCAGTTGATATGGGATTTGATTGACTGAGAGCTTATAGTCAATCGTTCAATTATTAGTTGAGCAACCCTGGGCAGGGGCCGCATCTGAAAGGTATTGGAAAGGCAAGAGGCAGTTGAAGGCGCCACTTTGTGGCTTGGAACTTGGGTTCAAGCCATTCATGCAAAAGTGGCTTTGTGATCCCTTAGCTTAACACTGGGGACCTGGAGGGGTAACTGCATGCAGACTTAGGGCGATACTCATACTTTCCAAGTCATTTCCTAGAAGAATTCAAAGTTGTTAGGTATTAATTAGATGTCATTGAAATGTGTTAATTACTCACACAAAACAAAGCATTTCCTTGGCTGCCCTTGTTTACACAATTACCAACCAGGCAGTATAATTTAATACAGAACCTGTCGAGAGCAAGCCAACTGAAGCACTCTGAGACAATGTATCATGTGTCTTACCTCTCTTTTATCCTTGTCATATAAAATCCTTTAGATTTCACTTTGCTTGTTACGTCATCTCTGCAGTGAATTATAATGATTAAACTCTTTGACAAAATATATATACATATATATATATACATATATATATATATACACATATATATATCCCAGTATGTACAGCAGTAGTTCTACAGTTGGGTCTAAAAAAAGGTCACATAAATGTCTCTTTAATTGCCATTGATTGGTACTGAATTGCAAAGGTGAGGAAAAGGCAGAGTTTCTTTAACAATATAAGTATAGGGTTTGCTTGATTGCACTTAATACCTGCTGATAAAAAAAAAAATACATTCTTAAAAGGAATTGCTCAGAAAATCAACCCTAATGCAGACTGAGCGGCAGCTGACAGCGGGAGGCATATTTGTTAGAGGGCCTGCAGGAGGGCACCTTTTATTGAGCAGCATATTTTCTGAATCTCATGATGTTGGTTTAAAAGCAATAAAAGTGTGCAACCTGCCCTGTCCTTGATAAACCGACTGCAGTGCAGTGTTACAACATTAGAATGTTTGATAAGATGAAAGTATTAATAAGCCATTGAAGATGTTTTAAAAAAAGTTATGGTTACCCTTTACATGTTGTGGTGTTTTCTGACATGTGTGGCTGCCTTTACAGCATTGTTAGATTGACATTTAGCCAGGAATGACAAATAAAGCAAGAGAAAAGTATGGCAATTGGAATGTAGTTTTCCAGATTCTCTCTGTCAGCATGCAAGCACACACACCTAGTACAGTAGTTTCATGTTGCACAGAACGCCACACTAAGGCATGCTGTAGTTATGTTTGCAGGTTGTGAAATGTACACATGTACACTTACAAGGAAAGATATTGCAAAGCTAACCAAACTCCCAAAAAGCAACTTGTCTGTATTTCTCTTAATATATATATATATATATATATATATATATATATATATATATATATATATATATAAAATCTGGTTTGCCCAGTTATTTTACATCCCATTTTCTCCCCAGTTTGGAATGTCCAATTATGTTTTCCCCTCACCGCAGCAATTCCCCACATAGCTCAGCAGATCCGAAGGTTCAGTGGGACTCCTCCGATCCCATGACCAAGCCAGCTTCCTCTTTTACACCCAGGAACTTGAGAGTGGATGTCAGTGACCTACCGGCCTCTGGAGGACAAAGGCCAGCCCTGCAGGTGTCTGCTTTTGAGCTCATTGGGCACACGGCCAGCAGGGTTTGCTGTAGTGCGATGAGGAGAAAGTCCCTGTCGGTTTTGTCTCCCTAACCCATGGGAGCGCCAGAACCAGTGCGATGCTCCCTTCAGAATACCCAGTGAAGACCAGCGACTCCGCACAGTCAGGCCATGAACCTGCACTGCATGACTCACCCTGCACACCACGTGGCTGCACGCTACCAGCTGAGCCACTCTGGGACCTCACTAGAATATTTATATTCTTTTTGAAAGTGCCTCAAGAAAAAAAATCATTGAATATTGTCAAACCTCATTTCAATACATATTTAACTTTGGGGAGGTAATTGAATAACTGAGAAAACTCCATGCCAGTTATAGGGAACATTGTCAGTCTGGATGAACAGTTTGACATTCAGCAGTAAGCAGTTCTTTTTTATTTGAACGCACACCACTTGATAATATACCCGTGAAGACGATGGTACACACAGAATTTTAAACGCTTGTATTGCCTTCATTTTCTTGTTTGGATATTTTGTATTCACAAAGATGTTGCTTTGAATTGAACTGGCACTAATTACAACTTTACTTAATACTCCTGCTTTAGCGATGTGGGCGTCGCTTCATTAATTTTCTATTGGCATGCTATTAACTCATGTTGAATGCATTTATTAATTCCATGTTATTAAGACAAACTGGAGGTAACCTTTAAAAATCACGGTACTGACAGATTTTTCTAAACAGCAATAAAAGAGTCTTTCAATTTTTCAGATTGTTTAATGCTCATGTTCCAGTGAGGTATGAGTCTCGTCTACTGGTGAGGGAATAAAAAACTAAGGAGTAAAAATGTTATGTTAGATTATCTTTTGCAAAACAATGTGCTCAACAAACTAAACCCCATAAACCGGACTTACAAAAAGGCCAAAACCGATCAGCATCCTCATAAGGGGTTCCATCGCAAAAGAACTGCCCAAACCATTCAAATAAGACATCCCCTCAGGGTCAATCTGGGGGGCTAACAATTCAAAAAAGGGCAGTTATGTTCTCTTGTCAGTCTCTTTACCACACCGCTGCTAAAATCTGGCACTCTTTCAACCCAGTGAAGTTTCAAAGCAGTCAAATGCACAATTACACAACTGTCCCTGTTTCTGTCGCCGATTTTTTATATTTCATTAAAAAAAGGTAACATTTTAAAATAATGGTCGCAAATTCATAATGAATTCCAACTGAATACCACAGGAACAACACCTGAAGATCTGATGCACTTCCTCTGAGTTCTGAAGTCATTCATTTTGAATTCAGTCCTGTTAATTAATGTGGAATGAATGAACACTTCACACAATCTGCTAATTCATGCATTAATGCATAGCGTATAATAAAAATATATATAGAAATAATTCTATTCCTTGGATATTCTACAGCATATTTCATGTACTGTATAGAGCAACATTACCTTCAGCATATACAGCACATGCTTGCCTCTGAAAGCTTGAAATATGATATCATCGAAATAATGATCATATAACACACAAAGGGTTTACAAGATGTGTTAAAGTGAGCATTGGGTCCAAAAACAGAACCAAGCTCTCAATCCATACACTGCAATACAACTTCCCTTTGTGCCCTTGAGTTGCATTTCAAGTACAGAAGTGTAGAACACATTCCTATGGTGAGCAGTGTCTTTGCCTTTTCTCTTCTTTACAAGCCATTTCCTCTGTATTTTCTACTTCAGGATTAGCAGGACTGCTCGGTGTTCCACTGGGTGTGAGCCCTGTTCTAAGTGCCTTTCTCTTGTAAACAAGGGCTGCTGTAGTTTTTGACCTGTTTATTCTCACAGAGATAACACGCTGTATGGAAGGTATTATCATCTTAGTTCAGCATGGCACTGCTGGCAGCCTTTTAATTGATTTTTTAAATTTATATATATATATTGAGAGGAACACAGTGACTGTGTTGGGAATATACAGTATATAGGGTTAAGTAAGTGTGAATGAGGGAACTGGCTGGGGAATGTGGAAGGTAGAGTTATTTTTGGAGTGTTCAAGTTCTGTATTTAACTTTCACTCAAAACACTTCTTTGTCATTGTATTTTCAGATACCTTGGAAAGTAGCATCCATTTAAAACAAAACCAGTTGGTACTTTGTTTTAATGGCCTTCTTTAGTGTGCTAATAAATATTACAAGGTTTGTTTGCTATGTAAGGGTGTAGTAGTCTGAAATGTAAAAACATAACACCCACATACATACAGCATGCAGTTTGAGCACTCTAAACAGAAGCAGATACATTCAGTACACACACCTTACTGTCAGCTTGCGCAATGACGCCCCTTTAAAAGTAAATCAAACACATTTACACAGCACACTGTGCTGAATGTTACTCAGAATGACAGCATGAAGCACTCAATCAGTCTAAAGAAAAGTCTAAAGAGACGTTGTGCAAGTCAAGCATTGCAAATGTTAGGCTCTTCTTGTATTGTTATAAAGAAGCTACATTTTAATTGTATACAACATATGGCATGCTAGTGCAATCACAAACATATTCTGTGCTTTAGCATTTCGTTTTTTTTCCCAAAGTACATGAAAATCAAAGAGCAAGGCTGACACAATAAAACTGCCACCGCAAGAATCAAAATATATTCGAGAAATATTTTAATTTTAATATCTTCAGCAGTGAAGTTTACAGTAATGTAAACGTCTTTGAACAGGTGGTTCAGATCAGATATCTGTCAAAAGAAGAACTGGATAAGTAAAAGAACTATTTGAAAAACGTGGGTGTTATTCATAGATGGCATCGTTTTCAATATAGACTCACATTACTAATGCAATCACAATGTCATTGTTTTTAAATATGATAATTCATATCAAATACAGTACTGTATCCATGGCAAGGATATCAAACAATAAAAAAAAAACTATTCTTGGAAACCCAAATAGAAACAAACCAGCAAAAAAAAAAAAAAACATGCTGTAGAGCTATATTTTGCAGCACTGCACAATCACAAGGTGGGTTTGCATTCAGATTCTCATCTGTGGTCTGCATTACACTTACATATCTGCATGTGCCCTTTTTTCAAAACTCCTTTTTCCCAAACATTAAAGCTTAATTTAATTTTAAAACATCTGCTTTAATCTACTCTGACTTATATAAAGGGCAAGCATGTGCAATAATGCATTGATGTCAACATCAACATCATTCGTGAGGAAGCTGTTCTACATCACAAGCACACCTGATTACACAGGCCCAGCTGAGCTTCCCTGGGAGACGCCAAGATCAAATATTCATTGTGGGATAAAAATAAGATAAAAAGCTAGTTTGTTAAAATACATTTTCAACTTCCCTGACAGAAGGCAGTAGATCATTGCATAATTTAAGAGCTTTACAAGAAAAGGTATGGGATACATTATCATTAGCGCACGGGTATTCAATGTAATGTTTACACTATATCCCATATGGGATGAGAGTGTGCATTTCTTTCTGTAATGTTTAGAAGAGAGTGTGCATTTCTTTCTGTAATGTTTGGAAGAGATATGCATTTCTTTCTGTAATGTTTGGAAGAGAGTATGCATTTCTTTCTGTAATGTTTAGTATGCATTTATTTCTGTAATGTTTGGAAGAGAGTGTGCATTTCTTTCTGTAATGTTTTTGCATTTCTTTCTGTAATGCTTGGAAGAGAGTATGCATTTCTTTCTGTAATGTTTGGAAGAGAGTAATGCATTTCTTTCTGTAATGTTTGGAGAGTGTGCATTTCTTTCTGTAATGTTTGGAATGTTTGGAAGAGTATGCATTTCTTTCTTAATGTTTGGAAAGAGTGTGCATTTCTTTCTGTAATGTTTGAAGAAGTATGCATTTCTTTCATTTGGAAGAGAGTGTGCATTTCTTTCTGTAATGTTTGGAAGAGAGTATGCATTTCTTTTGTAATGTTTGGAAGAGAGTATGCATTTCTTTCTGTAATGCATTTCTTTCTGTAATGTTTGGAAGAGAGTATGCATTTCTTTCTGTAATGTTTGGAAGAGAGTATGCATTTCTTTCTGTAATGTTTGGAAGAGAGTATGCATTTCTTTCTGTAATGTTTGGAAGAGAGTATGCATTTCTTTCTGTAATGTTTGGAAGAGAGTATGCATTTCTTTCTGTAATGTTTGGAAGAGAGTGTGCATTTCTTTCTGTAATGTTTGGAAGAGAGTATGCATTTCTTTCTGTAATGTTTGGGAATGCATTTCTTTCTGTAATGTTTATGCATTTCTTTCTGTAATGTTTGGAAGAGAGTGTGCATTTCTTTCTGTAATGTTTGGAAGAGAGTATGCATTTCTTTCTGTAATGTTTGGAAGAGAGTATGCATTTCTTTCTGTAATGTTTGGAAGAGAGTATGCATTTCTTTCTGTAATGTTTGGAAGAGAGTATGCATTTCTTTCTGTAATGTTTGGAAGAGAGTGCATTTCTTTTCTGTGTAAAGAAGAATGCATTTCTTTTGTAATGTTTGGAAGAGTGCATGCATTTCTGTAATTTTGGAAGAGAGTTTGCATTTCTTTCTGTAATGTTTGGAAGAGTATGCATTTCTGTTGTTTGTAATTTCTTTCTGTAATGTTTGGAAGAGAGTATGCATTTCTTTCTGTAATGTTTGGAAGAGAGTATGCATTTCTTTCTGTAATGTTTGGAAGAGAGTATGCATTTCTTTCTGTAATGTTTGGAAGAGAGTATGCATTTCTTTCTGTAATGTTTGGAAGAGAGTATGCATTTCTTTCTGTAATGTTTGGAAGAGAGTATGCATTTCTTTCTGTAATGTTTGGAAGAGAGCATGCATTTCTTTCTGTAATGTTTGGAAGAGAATGCATTTCTTTCTGTAATGTTTGGAAGAGAGTATGCATTTCTTTCTGTAATGTTTGGAAGAGAGTATGCATTTCTTTCTGTAATGTTTTGCATTTCTTTCTGTAATGTTTGGAAGTATGCATTTCTTTCTGTAATGTTTGGAAGAGTATGCATTTCTTTCTGTAATGTTTGGAAGAGAGTATGCATTTCTTTCTGTAATGTTTGGAAGAGAGTGTGCATTTCTTTCTGTAATGTTTGGAAGAGAGTGTGCATTTCTTTCTGTAATGTTTGGAAGAGAGTGCATTTCTTTCTGTAATGTTTGGAAGAGAGTATGCATTTCTTTCTGTAATGTTTGGAAGATGCATTTCTTTCTGTAATGTTTGGAAGAGAGTGTGCATTTCTTTCTGTAATGTTTGGAAGAGAGTATGCATTTCTTTCTGTAATGTTTGGAAGAGAGTATGCATTTCTTTCTGTAATGTTTGGAAGAGAGTATGCATTTCTTTCTGTAATGTTTGGAAGAGTATGCATTTCTTTCTGTGCATTTGGAAGAGAGTATGCATTTCTTTCTGTAATGTTTGGAAGAGAGTGTGCATTTCTTTCTGTAATGTTTGGAAGAGTGTGCATTTCTTTCTGTAATGTTTGGAAGAGAGATGCATTTCTTTCTGTAATGTTTGGAAAGAGTGTGCATTTCTTTCTGTAATGTTTGGAAGAGAGTATGCATTTCTTTCTGTAATGTTTGGAAAGAGTGTGCATTTCTTTCTGTAATGTTTTTATGCATTTCTTTCTGTAATGTTTGGAAGAGAGTATGCATTTCTTTCTGTAATGTTTGGAAGAGAGTATGCATTTCTTTCTGTAATTTGCATTTCTTTCTGTAATGTTTGGAAGAGAGTATGCATTTCTTTCTGTAATGTTTGGAAGAGAGTGTGCATTTCTTTCTGTAATGTTTGGAAGAGAGTATGCATTTCTTTCTGTAATGTTTGGAAGAGAGTATGCATTTTCTGTAATGTTTGGAAGAGTGTGCATTTCTTTCTGTAATGTTTGCATTTCTTTCTGTAATGTTTGGAATGCATTTCTTTTAATGTTTGGAAGAGAGTATGCATTTCTTTCTGTAATGTTTGGAAGAGAGTGTGCATTTCTTTCTGTAATGTTTGGAAGAGAGTGTGCATTTCTTTCTGTAATGTTTGGAAGAGAGTGTGCATTTCTTTCTGTAATGTTTGGAAGAGAGTGTGCATTTCTTTCTGTAATGTTTGGGAATGCATTTCTTTCTGTAATGTTTGGAAGAGTATGCATTTCTTTCTGTAATGTTTGGAAGAGAGTATGCATTTCTTTCTGTAATGTTTGCATTTCTTTCTGTAATGTTTGGAAAGAGTGTGCATTTCTTTCTGTAATGTTTGGAAGAGTGTGCATTTCTTTCTGTAATGTTTTGTGCATTTCTTTCTGTAATGTTTGGAAGAGTGTGCATTTCTTTCTGTAATGTTTGGAAGAGAGTATGCATTTCTTTCTGTAATGTTTGGAAGAGAGTATGCATTTCTTTCTGTAAAAGTGGTTATAATGTTTGGAAGAGGGGGTTTGAAGAATTTTTATACGACCTTCAAAGTGGTTATGACGGGGGGGGGGGGGGGGGGTGAAGGTAGTTGCTTGATATACTGTACATAGAAATATTGATATATATATATATATATATATATATATATATATATATATATACAGTATATATATATAAATGTAGCTCTGTAGATATACTCTAATGGGGGTTATAATTTGTAGTATTGTATCTTTAATTTCTTAAACATGATAAATTACCCAAACTGGGATCAAAGCAGAAGAGAACAGGGATAATGCCCTGGGAGATGCAATTCACTCCATCAGAAGAGATCAAGCTTGTTCTTATGGGTTCGTTGTTCTGCTTATCCCTGCTGGGTCCTTCCGGCTGCTCATTAAAATAACACTGGTCTACAGGTATGCTTTGCTGCTATGATGTGCAGTCTCATTAAGAAAGCATCTTTGTGGGTGCTGCACAGTTTACATGAAAGGTTTAAACTGTTTGAGTTTACTGTCCTGGAGGGTGGAAACTGGCTTAGTGCATTTTGGTGTTCCTAGTGCAGCTGAACGTTCCCCTAAAACATTTATTGTATGCATTTATTTTTAAGGACATATGTAGTCTGAAGATTCTAACATAAGATAGTAAAATATACCTTCCCCCATGCCTGCAATAAATCTGTGGCAGGGAGAGGTGTCCTGGTTGCAATTTTGATGTTAAATGATTTTTTGTCACTGTTTGGCAGGGTTAGGGTTAAACTCCTGTGACTGATTAATTATCATCTCCCCGGTTCTCTCCATTCCAGCCATGTGAGACTGTGTCAGCAAACAATACCAGCTCCCCAGATTGCTGTACCTGCTCTCTTCATGCTACTGTGATTCCTGCCCTCGCTGGTCACCCTGTCCCAGGAAACTTGAATTAGTGTCACCCTCAAATACGTGGCCATAACACATGAGGAAGGAACATATGCATTTGTTTAATATATATATATACAGTATATATATCCTTCAGGCGGTCCAGAAGCATTTAAACTAGAAAAGGGGGGAGAAAACAAAAAAACAGAAGGGAGACCACATCAAAACAAGGGCAACAACTCAGGTAAGACCACTATTAAATGTATTTATCTTAATGCTAGAAGTCTCAGAAACAAAATGTTAGAACTTGAAGCTACTGCACTAACAAGTAACTACGATGTGATAGGTGTTACAGAAACTTGGTTGTCTGAGAGTGATGGAGACGAATATAATATTAGTGGGTACACACTGTATAGGAAAGACAGGCAGGACAGAAGAGGTGGAGGGGTAGCACTATACATAAGAAATAGCCTTGAAGCCCAGGTGTTAAATCAGGACAAAGAAAACAATGCAGAATCAATATGGGTCAGAATAATGGACACAAATTCAAAGGGCATAATAATAGGAGCATGCTATAGACCGCCAAATTCAGACGCTGAGCAAAATAATCTGTTGTACAATGACATTCGAAATGCGTGTAGAAAAGGAGAAGCCATATTAATGTGGGAATTTCAACTTCCCTGTATAAAATGGGAAAACCCAATGGGGGGCCTGACGGATTTAAATTGCAATGGTGGAAATGACAAATGACTGCTTCCTAACGCAATTTGTCAAGGCACCGACTAGAGGGGAGGCATGTCTTGACTTAGTCTTTTCAAATAATGAAGACAGAATAACTAAAACAGAGGTCAGAGAGCCATTGGCAAACTCAGACCACAACATGGTCTCATTTGAAATATTTTTAAAACCCCAAAAGTAATGACTAAAGCTAAGGTTTACAATTTTAGAAAAGCAAACTACGAAGGTATGAAACAGAGACTAATAGAAGTAGATTGGAGTAAAAGAGAAAACATCCACAGAAAAAGGGTGGCTGTTTTTTAAAAATGTAGTACTAGAGGCACAAAACAATTACATCCCAAAAGTAGACAAATCTAAATCTAAAACAAAATGGCCAAAATGGTTTAATAGATCAATTAAAAAAAATATTCAGCGAAAAAAGGCACTTTACAGAGCGTTTAAAAGGGACCAAAACAAAGCACACAGAAAGAGTACTTGGAACTGCAAACACAAGTCAAAAAGGAAGTTAGAAAGGCCAAGAGAGAGATAGAAATTAATATTGCTAAGGGGGCTAAAACCAATTCCAAAATGTTTTTCCAATATTATAACAGCAAGAGAACATTCAAAGAGGAGGTTAAATGTCTAAGAGACACAAATGGCAAAATCATAGATGAAGAAAAAAAAATAGCAAATATATTAAATGATTACTTTTCACAGGTTTTTACAAAGGAGGACACGGACAACATGCCCCACATGTCGACCTGTTCCTATCCAATTTTAAATAACTTTAGCATAAAAGAGGCAGAAGTGTTAAAGGGACTAGGAGCTCTTAAAATAAACAAATCCCCTGGGCCAGATGAGATCCTCCTAATAGTACTCAAAGAAATGAAAGAAGTTATTTACAAACCGCTAACCAAGATCATGCAACAATCTTTTGACACAGGGGTTGTACCGACAGACCGGAAAATAGCAAACGTAATACCGATCCACAAAAAGGGAGACAAAACCGAACCAGGTAACTACAGACCAGTAAGCCTGACTTCTATTATATGTAAACTTATGGAAACTATAATGAGATCCAAAATGGTAACAATATCCTGGGAGACAGCCAGCATGGTTTTAGGAAAGGGAGATCATGTCTAACTAACCTACTTGACTTTTTTGAGGATGCAACATTGAAAATGGATAACTGCAAAGCATACGACATGGTCTATTTAGATTTCCAGAAAGCTTTTGACAAAGTCCCGCATAAAAGATTAATTCTCAAACTGAACGCAGTAGGGATTCAAGGAAATGCATGCACATGGATTAGGGAGTGGTTAACAGGTAGAAAACAGAAAGTACTGATTAGAGAAGAAACCTCGAAATGGAGTGAGATAACAAGTGGTGTACCACAGGGATCAGTTTAAGGTCCTCTGCTATTCCTAATCTACATTAATGATTTAGACTCTGGTATAGTAAGCAAACTTGTTAAATTTGCAGACGACACAAAAATAGGAGGAGTGGCAAACACTGTTGAAGCAGCAAAGGTCATTCAAAATGATCTAGACAGCATTCAAAATTGGGCAGACACATGGCAAATGAAATTTAATAGAGAAAAGTGTAAAGTATTGCATGCGGGCAATAAAAATGTGCATTATAAATATCATATGGGAGATAGTGAAATTGAAGAAGGGAACTATGAAAAAGACCTAGGAGTTTATGTTGCCTCAGAAATGTCTTCATCTAGACAATGTGGGGAAGCTATAAAAAAGGCTAACAAGATGCTCGGATATATTGTGAGAAGTGTTGAATTTAAATCAAGGGAAGTAATGTTAAAACTCTACAATGCATTAGTAAGACCTCACCTAGAATACTGTGTTCAGTTCTGGTCACCTCGTTACAAAAAGGATATTGCTGCTCTAGAAAGAGTGCAAAGAAGAGCAACCAGAATTATCCCGGGTTTAAAAGGCATGTCGTATGCAGACAGGCTAAAAGAATTGAATCTATTCAGTCTTGAACAAAGAAGACTACGCGGCGATCTGATTCAAACATTCAAAATCCTAAAAGGTATAGACAATGTCAACTCGGGGGACTTCTTTGACTTGAAAAAAGAAAAAAGGACCAGGGGTCATAAATGGAGATTAGATAAAGGGGCATTCAGAACAGAAAATAGGAGGCACTTTTTTACAGAGAGAATTGTGAGGGTCTGGAACCAACTCCCCAGTAATGTTGTTGAAGCTGACACCCTGGGATCCTTCAAGAAGCTGCTTGATGAGATTCTGGGATCAATAAGCTACTAACAACCAAACGAGCAAGATGGGCTGAATGGCCTCCTCTCGTTTGTAAACTTTCTTATGTTCTTATGTTCTAATTGAGCTGTTTACTGTTTAGCAGAATGATTTACAGTGCAGTGGATGATCCTGTTTTCTTCCAATCATATTCTGTCCTTGGCAAGGCCAGCGATGCACTGTATTTGAATAGTTAAGGACATGTGGAATGAGGAGTGTTCTGTTTAAGATTACACACTGCCCAGAATGTGGGGCTCTCCTTCACCTGTGTAAACAAAAAAGCATGCTTTGCACAATAACTAAAGTCCCAGAAACACACCATGTATACAAACATGAATGTGCCATGGGTTCAAAACTACGATGCCTACCCAAGCCTGACAATCACTTAATGGGCCTGCTTTTGCAGTAGACGTATACATTTAGTCATCTGCCATAAAGGGTCTGCACCTGACTTATTCAATAATACCAGTGAAATTAGAGTGAGGGAGATAGCTGTGACGGTGCTACTAATATTAGCAAACGGTAGATTCACAGTGGCTTTTCAGAGGCATTGAAATGCCACATTTATCATATAATGTATAAGTCAATATCAGTCAAAACGGATGACTACATGAAAAATGAAGTGCGTGTGTGATTCACAAGATGACAGGCTCCGAGCACCACAGCAAAGAGATTGATGGAAGGTACAGTAATGTTGCCATCGCGTTGAACTGAGCAGTGCATTTGTGTTGGTGATATCCTGTAGAGACTCGAGTGGAGCACACTTTGTGCAAACATTAAGAGAATTGGAAAACAGATTCATCTTGTAATACAACTGGAACAAAATGCTTCAATCACATTCAAATAAAAATACCTTTGATTAAAACAAAGAACATTCGAAACCCGATCTAAACAATGTTCCTTGCATGCATCGATTCTGTCCTGATAATGGGAATAATTATAACACAGTATATAAAGCATGTAAGATCATGTGCAATGGGAATGCAGCTATTGAGAAGCAAAAGACTGCTGTAATATTCAAGCTCAGTGTTCACGGTTGCCATGACAACACATTCATAGTGGAAGGGACATGTGTTTAAGTTTTGAACAGTGACTATGTTCCTGCTATCTGTCAGAGGAGGGTAGACTATGACTTCAGTATATTAGGATGTCAATAAAACTACGATTGCACAGTGCTGTTTCAACTTTCACTATTTTTGTTAAAAAAAGGCTAAATGAGTTGAAAGCATTAGATTATATCAAGCTTCAGCATTCCATTCCCTTTACAATGTATGTAATTAAGTATCATAGTAGTTCTTTAAAATTGCAATGTAATAGTTTATGGACCCCAAGAGAAAGCATGTATAACCTGTAAAGATACAGGCTAGTGCGGAGTGCAAACCCAATGCTTTGTTCAGATACGTCATGAATATTCAGATACGATTCACATCTTTGTCGGATTCAGTTCTGATGTAGGAAAACCTTAATCTATGCAAGTGCATGAATGTATTTTCAGCAATGAGTGGTGCCTGTATCAGGCTGTGTGGCTGTACTAGGCAGCTAAGTGTCACACCAGATCATACATTAGCAAAGGTGTCTCTGCATCCTATTGAATTAAAACTATTAATGATAGACTGGGTTTAACTTTTTTTTTTTGCTACAAATGAAGGAGATTTTAAATGATGGACTTCTTATCAGTGTACACTCTGTACTGGGTATTTCAGCTGAAAAGAAAATCTGTCAGGACAACTCTGTTAAACAAGTGAAAATAACAAAAGCACAATGATAAACTAGGCGAGTGCAAGAATGAAATGCAATTAGGATCAGCGATGAGCAATTAACGTAATGTGTCACCTCTGAAATAAAAATAAGGTGAAACAGAATCAAGCTCAGTCAAGATAGAAAGGTATAAACAACTGGCATTGTTTTGTAATTAACAGCTTTTTCTGAGTTTAATTAGGAAACAGATCAGCTCAAAAATAAAACCCGGAAAAATCACTGCGCTGCCTCATGAGTTTACAGTTACAGATAACTATAAAACTGAGTGACCAATCACCAGCAAGAAGACATGCCAATTTGGATGACGATCGCTGTCTTTATCCTCACTCAACCTGCCTTTGTCACTTCAAATAATGTATTTTTAGCGGTTTGTAAACGCTACAGAAAAACACAAAAAGACACTTCTGCACGTTCTCCACCCCTCTCAGACACATGCCTTGAAAAATGACTGAAATCCGAGACGGCATTATTTTTTTTACTCCTGCTGAAACAACAAAGTCTTGCACTCACAAAAAAAATATATACATATTGAGTGCCGTCTCAACTCAATGGCAATGTGCACTTCAGCACATCACAAATAAATATTTACTTTTGCATGTTTCAATCAAATCAATGTACTCAGCTTAACTTAGTGTGCAGTTCAAAGTTATAAATGGGACTACTTTTGTGGTCATTTTATTGGCGTAAGAATATTTAATAAAAAAAAAAAAAAAACTAATGCCCTAAAAATTACCGCATTTACTCAAATTTAAGTTTCACTTTTGTGGCCAAAATAAAAGTTAAAATTTGGGTGGAGTGACTTGGATTCGAGGTTTTTAGTTAGGGTACCAATTTACATTTGCATGTCAATTATTCTGGTGCGATTGAACAAGATCAACTGTACACAGCACTGCCCTCTACAGATATTACTCTCGGTACAGTACCGGTATATTAAAATGGCTGCACAGCGAACTTCATGAACATTATTTAATGCAGCTTTTAAAAGAAAAGTAATTTTGTTTGCTGAAAAAAAGAGAAACTGCGTCATCTGAGATGTGTCAGAAGATGGAGACGCAATCGAAAGGCTATGCAATGCTATAATATTACCAGCATAGTACTGAAATGATCAACGCGGGTCCGGCTTCAAAATGAACAATCATTTATTTATATATCTTTCTTTCTCTATCTGGAGGAGCACAAGAAACAGGAACACTAAGGTATATATTGCTTAATGGCTGATTCTCCATCACTCTCTGATTCAGTGTTCCCTGCTGGCACCTAGGAATTAAAAAGTAATTTAACCGTTAAATATTGTGTTTTTTCCATTATTATTATTTTTTTTTTTTTGGTGTCCGTATTTGGGGGTGCGACTTGAATTCAGGGGCAACTTAAATTCAAGTAAACACGGTACTTCTGCTTTTTTTTCAATTCCACTGTTTGACTTGGATTATAAATGCAATACGGCCCTTCAGGATGTCTGTATATGTCGAATATCCGGACTTCTCGAGGGCTGGAGGCACTCGACTTCGTCTTGTGCTGAACAACGCCCCGAGGCGTCCGTCTACTTGCACACATGTCTATATATGGATATGTGTAAAGTATGGGTGCCTGAGTAGCAATGGCAGCTCATGTCCAGTGGTGCTCAGCATGTTTAAAGGATGGGTGACTCAGTAGCAATGGCAGCTCATGTCCAGTGGTGCTCAGCATGTTTAAAGGATGGGTGACTCAGTAGCAATGGCAGCTCATGTCCAGTGGTGCTCAGCATGTTTAAAGGATGGGTGACTCAGTAGCAATGGCAGCTCATGTCCAGTGGTGCTCAGCATGTTTAAAGGATGGGTGACTCAGTAGCAATGGCAGCTCATGCCCAGTGGTGCTCAGCATGTTTAAAGGATGGGTGACTCAGTAGCAATGGCAGCTCATATCCAGTGGTGCTCAGCATGTTTAAAGGATGGGTGACTCAGTAGCAATGGCAGCTCATGCCCAGTGGTGCTCAGCATGTTTAAAGTGTGGGTTTCTCAATTATCTGGTAGGTATTGATAGATCAGAAAGTGTTTGTACTCAATCACAATAAAGAACGCACAACAAGATGTGTACAGCTATGGCCAAAAGTGGAATGAAAGCTGCTGAATAATGTTACGTTAACATATTGAATTACACACCACCGCTTAGTAGTTTTCCATATACTTCATGAAAAACTGAGAAAAATGGAAAAATGTGACATTTTGAAATCTAACATGAAATACTGTACTACTATTATGGCTTCTGGTAGACTTTTTTCATGTCATTTTGAAGTTTCTTTGACTACATGATGTTAAATAAAATATCTAAATTATGTTCATATAGTTTTATTTTGTATTATGTCTCAACCCTAAAATTCTAGGTGATGCAAAACCTTTGGCCAGAGCTGCTGTAAAAAACAAACTTTGCCTTACCAGCATTAGCGGTATTTGTGTTTTCAATGAATTTCCGCGGTGTAGCAGCCCGAGATAGCAATACCATGTACATGTTAGTCACAGTTTTGTGCTAGCTTGCTAATAAGAACCTATTCATTAAATGATTTAGCTTGGTAAATTGCCTCCTGTATTGCTTATACAGAAACTGTAATAATGAGCTAATTAAAGGTGCTCTCCTCTTCATCACCCATGCTATTCACTTACACATCGCATTCAATTCACACAGACACATCCACTGACATAGCATTTGATTCACACAGACACATACACTGCTAATCGCTGCTGAGGCTTCTAATTAAAAACAGAAAATAAATGACTGTGCTTCTCAATTCATGGCTTGAACATACACTATGAACACTACTAAACTTCTTTAAATATGTACGAATGATGATGTCACCTAACTAAGCATACACAGGCAAGCAGAATAAGAAGTTCTACTAAATTTTAAATGTTGAAGACACTCTGACCATTAAAATGTTACTCCCCAAAAGAAAGGAAAAACCCTGCCAGCATTAAGTGAAAATGACACGTCATCAACTGACCAGAGAGTTTATTGATGTTCGTATTCCGTCAGACCAACACATACAGGATGTGTACATGATCTCTGAATTCTGATGAGATGGGAGACATTGTTTGCCATACTGGAGAACATACTGAGAACTGATTTCACATCATTGGGGTGGCGCGGGGCTCCATGCACTCAGTGGGGTGTCATGGGGCTCCATGCACTCAGTGTGGTGGCGCGGGGCTCCATGCACTCAGTGGGGTGCTGTGGAGCTCCATGCACTCAGTGGGGTGGAGCGGGGCTCCATGCACTCAGTGGGGTGTCGTGGGGCTCCATGCACTCAGTGGGGTGTCGTGGGGCTCCATGCACTCAGTGGGGTGGCGCGGGGCTCCATGCACTCAGTGGGGTGGCGTGGGGCTCCATGCACTCAGTGGGGTGCCGTGGGGCTCCATGCACTCAGTGGGGTGTCGTGGGGCTCCATGCACTCAGTGGGGTGGGGGGCTCCATGCACTCAGTGGGGTGACGCGGGGCTCCATGCACTAACTTGTGTAATATATATATATACACCGTATATATATATATATATATATATATATATATATATATATATATATATATATATATATATATTATCATTATGTCTCAATCCTAAAATTGTACATGATGCAAAACTTTTGGCCACAGCTGTATCTTATCTAATCTCAAGCACAGTTGATGCCTTGGGCTAGCATTGCCACCTGTTTGCCTTTGCTTATTGAAGCTGATAATTGAGGTGGTGCTTGTGCCAGCTGCTAAGGCTTACTTCTTGTGGATATGAGTGTTCGGCACCTTTCAGCCATGGCCATATGCCAAGGTATCAGTGCAGACATTGGCACATTGCGTGATTCATTTGGGGGTGGGAGTGGGGAGGGTCAGCATGTGGGCCAGGGCTGAATCATAAGAAAACTCTCTGTTATGTCACAATCAAAGGTCTAATAAAAACAAGTCTGTTTCACAGATAAGCCACAAAGAAAATAATTAAAATTAATCAAAATGTGACAAGGTTATCTGCAGCAAAATAAATTAAATCAAGTGCTTACATATTCTAAATTGAGGTCTTGGTCTGAAGTGGATTTCAAAATGCTTTCTCCAGTTGATTTATAAACAACAACAAAAAGATCATTAGCTATGAATAGGTACTCTGCATCAGCAAACTGTGCATTTCAAGAAAAGAAGAAGGTCCAACCTTAACTCTTGGCATTGCTGACATAGGCCTTGATGGGTTGCCATCCGGCCACGAGGGTCTTCTTCTGTGGGTCAAGACCAATCCACGTGCAAAAGCTTTCTCAGTGGTCACACCAGAAAACTGCTTCATGCTTTTAAAGGTACTCAACAGGATCATTGGACTTTCTGCTCTTCTGCTTCCAGGGCCCCGTGTGAGGGGACCCACAAACTATATAAAACTGTTTAAACCGATCAACAATGTAATTAGTTACAAATCATGGATTTTAAACCCTTCCATCTCTGATTTACATCAGACTTGGTTCTTAGGGTTGTTTCAGGCAAACAAGTTAATATTTACATTTTTAGACTGATCAGGTCAAGGGGTCAAAAGTTATAGAGAGGTCAAAATGTGGTTGATGGGTACCCCCTTAACATTAAGCAACCTTTACTCAAAAGCGGTTTGTGCGACAGACTTGTGGGAGGTGGCATTTTATTGGAAATCACATGGCAAATCCATGAAGGTATAAAAATAAATTTGAAAGAAAACAAACGGAAGTTACACCTTAACAAAGTTTTTTACCTTTTACCCTTGACCAGATCAGTCTAAAAATGTAAATTTGAGCTTGTCTGCCTGAAGCAACCCCATGAACCCACTTTGGTGTAAATCAGAGATGGAAGGGTGTAATCTGTTGGGTGATTTGTCATGGAATGACCCTATCAGCATTGATGGATGTCTGTTCTCTTCAACATATAAGAAAGTTTACAAACGAGAGGAGGCCATTCAGCCCATCTTGCTCGTTTGGTTGTTAGTAGCTTATTGATCCCAGAATCTCATCAAGCAGCTTCTTGAAGGATCCCAGGGTGTCAGCTTCAACAACATTACTGGGAGTTGGTTCCAGACCTCACAATTCTCTGTGTAAAAAAAGTGCCTCCTATTTTCTCTTCTGAATGCCCCTTTATCTAATCTCCATTTATGACCCCTGGTCCTTTTTTTTTTTTTTTCAAGTCAAAGTCGTCCCCGGATTGACATTGTCTATACCTTTTAGGATTTTGAATGTTTGAATCAGATCAGCGTAGTCTTCTTTGTTCAAGACTGAATAGATTCAATTCTTTTAGCCTGTCTGCATACGACATGCCTTTTAAACCCGGGATAATTCTGGTTGCTCTTCTTTGCACTCTTTCTAGAGCAGCAATATCCTTTTTGTAACGAGGTGACCAGAACTGAACACAATATTCTAGGTGAGGTCTTACTAATGCATTGTAGAGTTTTAACATTACTTCCCTTGATTTAAATTCAAATATGTCACTGTACACAGCTGCTGCGTTGACATCTTGCAATTACAATCGCCCTCCGAGAAGGCAATACAAAGGATTGTCATACACTTTGCATACAGGTTAGATTTGCTGACAGACCACCTGCCAAAGACTACAGCAGAGGTGATTCCATTAGTGTCCACTAGAGGCATAATATATCCACAGGCCTCTCAATAATGTTCCTTGTATGCAAATAGAATGATGCAGGTACAGAGAGAGAGGCATAATTCAGTGTGCACAGTGTTTGATAAACCTAACCTAAACACATAACCCACAACGAGCCGCTGAGGTCCTGTACTGCAGGGTGGAGAAGCGTTACCTTCCTGTAAATGCATAGGAATCCCCATGAAGCAAGGCAACCGAGTATGAGCAATGGTTTCTGTCATTCCCTGTAACCGTGTCTTATGTGAAGGTGTTTCCTTGTTGCAGAAAATGCCTTTAATACAACTCTCCCCCAGTCTGTTAACAATGTCAGGAGACACCAGTCTCTTTTTTTTTGTAACTACTATTTCTGAATCATCGCTTGCACCTATTTTGGACCTGCCTCTTTGCTGTGGGAGTAAGAAAATGGATGTTGACCAGGGTAAGTTCGGATGGTATGGTAGAATGTATTGATACATGGATATAGTTCTCTTCCTGTGGAATCTCTGCTCAGTGTTAAGTCACTGCTGATTATTAGAACACACTCATAGATCACACGTTCTAGATCATAGGTAGCTCACCTGCTTCCGTTTTTTAAAATAAGCAAATCTGAAGCTGTAACTTTCAACTTACATTTTAGCCTTGAAAAATGTCAACTTCACAAACTACTATGATGCACTGTTGTATCTTGTCTTGATATTTCAAACTTTTTTAACAAATAAAAAACTGAAAAATTGGGCGTGCAAAATTATTCAGCCCCTTTACTTTCAGTGCAGCAAACTCTCTCCAGAAGTTCAGTGAGGATCTCTGAATGATCCAATGTTGACCTAAATGACTAATGATGATAAATAGAATCCACCTGTGTGTAATCAAGTCTCGTATAAATGCACCTGCACTGTGATAGTCTCAGAGGTCCGTTTAAAGCGCAGAGAGCATCATGAAGAACAAGGAACACACCAGGCAGGTCCGAGATACTGTTGTGGAGAAGTTTAAAGCCGATTTGGATACAAAAAGATTTCCCAAGCTTTAAACATCCCAAGGAGCACTTTGCTGGCGATAATATTGAAATGGAAGGAGTATCAGACCACTGCAAATCTACCAAGACCTGGCCGTCCCTCTAAACTTTCAGCTCATACAAGGAGAAGACTGATCAGAGATGCAGCCAAGAGGCCCATGATCACTCTGGATGAACTGCAGAGATCTACAGCTGAGGTGGGAGACTCTGTCCATAGGACAACAATCAGTCGTATACTGCACAAATCTGGCCTTTATGGAAGAGTGGCAAGAAGAAAGCCATTTCTTAAAGATATCCATAAAAAAGTGTCGTTTACAGTTTGCCACAAGCCACCTGGGAGACACACCAAACATGTGGAAGAAGGTGCTCTGGTCAGATGAAACCAAAATCGAACTTTTGGCAACAATGCAAAACGTTATGTTTGGCGTAAAAAAGCAACACAGCTCATCACCCTGAACACACCATCCCCACTGTCAAACATGGTGGTGGCAGCATCATGGTTTGGGCCTGCTTTTCTTCAGCAGGGACAGGGAAGATGGTTAAAATTGATGGGAAGATGGATGGAGCCAAATACAGGACCATTCTGGAAGAAAACCTGATGGAGTCTGCAAAAGACCTGAGACTGGGACGGAGATTTGTCTTCCAACAAGACAATGATCCAAAACATAAAGCAAAATCTACAATGGAATGGTTCACAAATAAACATATCCAGGTGTTAGAATGGCCAAGTCAAAGTCCAGACCTGAATCAATCGAGAATCTGTGGAAAGAACTGAAAACTGCTGTTCTCAAATGCTCTCCATCCAACCTCACTGAGCTCGAGCTGTTTTGCAAGGAGGAATGGGCAAAAATTTCAGTCTCTCGATGTGCAAAACTGATAGAGACATACCCCAAGCGACTTACAGCTGTAATCGCAGCAAAAGGTGGCGCTACAAAGTATTAACTTAAGGGGCTGAATAATTTTGCACGCCCAATTTTTCAGTTTTTATTTGTTAAAAAGTTTGAAATATCCAATAAATTTCGTTCCACTTCATGATTGTGTCCCACTTGTTGTTGATTCTTCACAAAAAATTACAGTTTCATATCTTTATGTTTGAAGCCTGAAATGTGGCAAAATTACATAAAAGTTCAAGGGGGGCGAATATCAAGGCACTGTATTTGAATGAATAATTCATATTTAAAAAGTAATTAAGTAAATAAATGCAACAGCAAGACATTCGGCTCTGTACATTGTTTTAGATTACTTCTATTAATTCTGTGTAACTGGGACATGAAGCATAAATCTGCCATTTGAAATTACTGGTGTGTATGAACAGGTGTGCCACTTGAGTCCTGGCCTCTTTTTGCTCCACTGTTATTTGTCTGTGAGTCAGCAGTTTTGGGAGCAATGTCTTGTGTTAATTGTAGCTTTTCTTACAGTGTATTTGCTGGATGTCGTTTAGGAATATTTGTCAAAATGATTTTTGTTTCCCCCCCTTTTTTTTACAGTAATAAATAGAGACCACAAGCTTTTTCACTAGACATGCATATGCTGGCACCGTCAAAGCAACAAAGACACTTGTTTCCTTTTGTCTTCAAGTTCATGGTAAAGTTACAGATTATTAGCCTTTTAGATTAATACATCTAATTACTGGCACACACATACACACACAACAAATACAGCAATCTGAAACTTGATGCTAGGATTGTCTCCCCATCTGTTTAGTGCCTACAGTCGTCTGCATTCACAGTTTCCTTTTCCTACATGTACTACATCCTAATATATGTCGCGATGCACCTACATAAACTGGGTTTCTACATCTGTGCTCACTGGTCAATCTAGATGTTAAGACACCTCGTTCCCCGGTTTTACATGAAAATCTCATTCTGTAAGTATTGCTTCATTGTTATTGGTCTATATATCACACACTTTACCCAGTGGAGGTTATTACAGTCACAGTGCACATGCAACGTATTCCATAAGAACTAAAGTGCAGACCTGGCAGCTTTGTTTTTTAAGTAGATAAACATCTCAATGTCTCCTTGGGCAGGAATCCTTCAGCATCTCTGACAACAGAGAGACAGCACACACAAAAGCAATTACCCCCCAGCTCTGAAAGGCAAGGGGGAAGATGTTTATTTTCTTTCTTTGACAAACTAGATGTAATCCTTGATGGCTGTTTTGTTTGATTTAATGGTGAGTGGAGAATTGCTTCGAGAAGACAGGGCAAATTGTTTGTTTTTACTAAAGTCTATTAAAATATACTCAGGCAGAAAACAAATGTTTCCCTGTAATCTCCTGATCTGAAGTTTTGGTAGCACTGGTCAATGCCATACAGAGGACAGCCTGTCCCTGCTTTGGTAACATCAGTCAATGCCATACAGAGGACAGCCTGTCCCTGCTTTGGTAACATCAGTCAATGCCATACAGAGGACAGCCTGTCCCTTCTTTGGTAACATCAGTCAATGCCATACAGAAGGTAAAGGAGCCTGTCCCTGCTTTGTCACCCCTGGAGGTCTTTGCTTTTGAACATTAAAGAAATAATCTCTTGAAACTAGAGGGCTCACAGACAGAAGTATGCAGCTGGCAAGATGTAGACTTATTCACTGAAATGTGTTCCGAGTGCATCCTACATCCATCAAGTCTATCACCCCAAACTCTGGAAGTTCTATCAACTGTCATCAGGACCATTTTTTCAATAACAAATGTGTGTCAGCATTGCTCTCCTAATCTATATGGGTGATATCTGAAATCACAGAGTGTTAATACTTCTGGCCCTGCTGTTTTCTCTGGTAAACGATGCCATTAAGGAAATGCATGAATGCCCAGGGATCTCAACTAATAAGAATCAACTGTTGGGTAATAAACCAAATAGATTATGAAAATAAAAAATGTATTGCAATATTCTGGATGTGTGGCCTGAGGTTGCAGGAGAATAAACACACACACACACACACACACACACACACACACGCATGCACGCACACACACACACACACAGAGACACAAGCACGCACGCACGCACGCACACAAACACACACACACAGGCACACAGACACACACACACACTGTCACAGATTTCATGTTAAGTGGACTAGAAGTCAGCATTCACACAGCCTGTGCTTCATGACTGATATTCTACTTCAAGAAGAAGAGTTTATAACAGTTTATAGTTTTGGAATTGCTTGATATTGCTGTATGTTTAGATGTAATATCCTGGGTTAGTGCAGGGTTCTCTTTGTTGATGATTGCGTGCTGCATGTTTAGATGTAATATCCTGGGTTAGTGCAGGGTTCTCTTTGTTGATGATTGCATGCTGCATGTTTAGATGTAATCCTGGGTTAGTGCAGGGTTCTCTTTGTTGATGATTGCATGCTGTATGTTTAGATGTAATATCCTGGGTTAGTGCAGGGTTCTCTTTGTTGATGATTGCATGCTGCATGTTTAGATGTAATATCCTGGGTTAGTGCAGGGTTCTCTTTGTTGATGATTGCATGCTGTATGTTTAGATGTAATATCCTGGGTTAGTGCATGGTTCTCTTTGTTGATGATTGCATGCTGCATGTTTAGATGTAATATCCTGGGTTAGTGCAGGGTTCTCTTTGTTGATGATTGCATGCTGCATGTTTAGATGTAATATCCTGGGTTAGTGCAGGGTTCTCTTTGTTGATGATTGCATGCTGCATGTTTAGATGTAATATCCTGGGTTAGTGCAGGGTTCTCTTTGTTGATGATTGCATGCTGCATGTTTAGATGTAATATCCTGGGTTAGTGCAGGGTTCTCTTTGTTGATGATTGCATGCTGCATGTTTAGATGTAATATCCTGGGTTAGTGCAGGGTTCTCTTTGTTGATGATTGCGTGCTGCATGTTTAGATGTAATATCCTGGGTTAGTGCAGGGTTCTCTTTGTTGATGATTGCGTGCTGCATGTTTAGATGTAATATCCTGGGTTAGTGCAGGGTTCTCTTTGTTGATGATTGCATGCTGCATGTTTAGATGTAATATCCTGGGTTAGTGCAGGGTTCTCTTTGTTGATGATTGCATGCTGTATGTTTAGATGTAATATCCTGGGTTAGTACAGGGTTCTCTTTGTTGATGATTGCATGCTGCATGTTTAGATGTAATATCCTGGGTTAGTGCAGGGTTCTCTTTGTTGATGATTGCATGCTGCATGTTTAGATGTAATATCCTGGGTTAGTGCAGGGTTCTCTTTGTTGATGATTGCATGCTGCATGTTTAGATGTAATATCCTGGGTTAGTGCAGGGTTCTCTTTGTTGATGATTGCGTGCTGCATGTTTAGATGTAATATCCTGGGTTAGTGCAGGGTTCTCTTTGTTGATGATTGCATGCTGCATGTTTAGATGTAATATCCTGGGTTAGTGCAGGGTTCTCTTTGTTGATGATTGCATGCTGTATGTTTAGATGTAATATCCTGGGTTAGTGCAGGGTTCTCTTTGTTGATGATTGTTTGCTGCATGTTTAGATGTAATATCCTGGGTTAGTGCAGGGTTCTCTTTGTTGATGATTGCATGCTGCATGTTTAGATGTAATATCCTGGGTTAGTGCAGGGTTCTCTTTGTTGATGATTGCATGCTGTATGTTTAGATGTAATATCCTGGGTTAGTGCAGGGTTCTCTTTGTTGATGATTGCATGCTGCATGTTTAGATGTAATATCCTGGGTTAGTGCAGGGTTCTCTTTGTTGATGATTGCATGCTGTATGTTTAGATGTAATATCCTGGGTTAGTGCATGGTTCTCTTTGTTGATGATTGCATGCTGCATGTTTAGATGTAATATCCTGGGTTAGTGCAGGGTTCTCTTTGTTGATGATTGCATGCATGTTTAGATGTAATATCCTGGGTTAGTGCATGGTTCTCTTTGTTGATGATTGCATGCTGTATGTTTAGATGTAATATCCTGGGTTAGTGCAGGGTTCTCTTTGTTGATGATTGCGTGCTGCATGTTTAGATGTAATATCCTGGGTTAGTGCAGGGTTCTCTTTGTTGATGATTGCATGCTGTATGTTTAGATGTAATATCCTGGGTTAGTGCAGGGTTCTCTTTGTTGATGATTGCGTGCTGCATGTTTAGATGTAATATCCTGGGTTAGTGCAGGGTTCTCTTTGTTGATGATTGCGTGCTGCATGTTTAGATGTAATATCCTGGGTTGGTGCAGGGTTCTCTTTGTTGATGATTGCATGCTGCATGTTTAGATGTAATATCCTGGGTTAAGTGCAGGGTTCTCTTTGTTGATGATTGCATGCTGTATGTTTAGATGTAATATCCTGGGTTAGTACAGGGTTCTCTTTGTTGATGATTGCATGCTGCATGTTTAGATGTAATATCCTGGGTTAGTGCAGGGTTCTCTTTGTTGATGATTGCGTGCTGCATGTTTAGATGTAATATCCTGGGTTAGTGCAGGGTTCTCTTTGTTGATGATTGCATGCTGTATGTTTAGATGTAATATCCTGGGTTAGTGCAGGGTTCTCTTTGTTGATGATTGCGTGCTGCATGTTTAGATGTAATATCCTGGGTTAGTGCAGGGTTCTCTTTGTTGATGATTGCGTGCTGCATGTTTAGATGTAATATCCTGGGTTAGTGCAGGGTTCTCTTTGTTGATGATTGCATGCTGCATGTTTAGATGTAATATCTGGGTTAGTGCAGGGTTCTCTTTGTTGATGATTGCATGCTGTATGTTTAGATGTAATATCCTGGGTTAGTACAGGGTTCTCTTTGTTGATGATTGCATGCTGCATGTTTAGATGTAATATCCCTGTTAGTGCAGGGTTCTCTTTGTTGATGATTGCATGCTGCATGTTTAGATGTAATATCCTGGGTTAGTGCAGGGTTCTCTTTGTTGATGATTGCGTGCTGCATGTTTTAGATGTAATATCCTGGGTTAGTGCAGGGTTCTCTTTGTTGATGATTGCATGCTGCATGTTTAGATGTAATATCCTGGGTTAGTGCAGGTTCTCTTTGTTGATGATTGCCTGCCTCTCACGAGCACTCCCTGCCCTGTTCAGTATTTCAGTATGGGAGGGTTGGTGCACTGTAACAGATAGATTGGTTCTGGCAGATCAAATCCAGAAACTCATCCACATTTAGCAGGAATTGCAGGATACAGTAAAACAAACCTGTCATGATGTCAGGTCTTAAAAGGGACTGGATGGATGAATTCTCTGACAGCAGATCTTAAAATGCTTACATTTCCACATAGCATCCTAACACTAACCCTAACTCTAAACCTAACCCCTTTCTGATACAATTGTGTATGTATATATATCGTGAAAAAAGATTTATATGTTAAGTACATTGTAACTATGCATAATAATATTGTAATACAAATATATGAATAACGAACTAACTAAGCTAACAAATAAATACATGAATAAAGAAATAAATGAAACCTCCTAAGATAAAGAAACAATAATTTCGGAAATCACATTAGCACGATTATTTAATAACGAAATAGGCATAATGAATGCTTGATAAGGCCCAAATCAGTGCTGCACACCAATTTGTTGATTAACACTGGAGTTATCATTTACAACCTTTTGAAAATCCTGCCCAGAATGTCAAAACCCTGAAAAGCTTCAATGTAGTCCTACATGAGACACTTGAGGACCTTTTCTCCCGTTCTGCTGGGGCTCCTTACTGGTGCAGAATCTCTGGTAATATCCTCTGTTGAAAATAAGTTCAGAAACCTGTGCATTCCTGGCAAACTCACTGTGGGGTCCACACTGCTTGTGGTGCCAGCGTATAGAGGAATTACATTTCTTGTGTCTAACTAATGTTTGTAACTAACAGTCAAATGAAACCTGAGGTCTCTCTCTCGCTCTCTCGCTCTCTCTTGCTCTCTCTTTCTCTCTCTCTCTCTCTCTCTCTCTCTCTCTCTCTCTTCTCTCTCTCTCTCTCTCTCTCTCTCTCTTGGCCTGTTTGTCATGCTCTGCTCTCTCTCTCTCTCTCTCTCTCTCTCCCTCTAAGCCAGGATTATGATATCTTGGGTTCCTGTTTGCATTACATCAGTACCTGTGGATATACTTCTATTCCGTTCATTGTAGACAATGTAATTCGAAGCCTGAGACCAAAGATGTGTTTGGGGATTAACACATCTTTGAGGAAAGGGAAATCAATACAACCATTTCTGAATAGTTAAATAGCTTTGTGATACTGGTTCTCCTGCACCTGCAGACTTTGATTCATGCTTTTCTCTCAGGAAGGCTGTCAGATTGACTGAGGGCAGTAGAAGTCCTGTCACTTCTGAAATAATTACAATATAATAACATAACAAAAAAAATTAAAAGGCAGCTTCATAATTTGAAAGCCTAATTTTTGAACTTAGTGGCACAGTCTCTCACTAACTGTTTTGTCCTGTTTGCCATGCTCTCCAATGTCTTGGTCTGTTTGTCATGCTCTCCAGTGTCTTGGCCTGTTTGTCATGCTCTGCTCTCCAATGTCTTGGCCTGTTTGTCATGCTCTGCTCTCCAATGCCTTGTCTGTTTGTCCTGTTTGTTTTGGCCTGTTTGCTCTCCAATGTCTTGGCCTGTTTGTCATGCTCTCCAGTGTCTTGGCCTGTTTTGTCATCTCCAGTGTCTTGGGTCTGTTTGTCATTGCTCTCCAATGTCTTGCCTGTTTGTCATGCTCTCCAATGCCTTGGCCTGTTTGTCATGCTCTGCTCTCCAGTGTCTTAGCCTGTTTGTCATGCTCTCCAATGCCTTGGTCTGTTTGTCATGCTCTCCAGTGTCTTGGCCTGTTTGACATGCTCTGATGTCCAGTGTCTTGGCCTGTTTGTCATGCTCTCCAATGTCTTGGATTTGTCCTGTAATAACTACAGTTGAATATTATGTATGCCCCAAATCTGTTAAAACAAGGCTTTCTTTGGGCACCAGTGGAGACCGTTGCAACAGTGTGCAACCTACAAATATAAAAACACACTGTCTCTC
This sequence comes from Huso huso, assembly GCA_036884735.1. NCBI lineage: Eukaryota > Metazoa > Chordata > Actinopteri > Acipenseriformes > Acipenseridae > Huso > Huso huso. The sequence continues at coordinate 67,016,162 of CM072669.1, forward strand.
TCTGGCCATTTTGATCCTGTTGGGAAGATGAAATCTTGTGAGATGTGGTAGCCATTTGAGGATTATTTTACAGCAAAGCACAGCTATGACCAAAGGTTTTGCATCACCCTATAGCATTAACTAATTTAGCTTCACATAGATGAATTTAACCTGCTGAATAACATTATGTTAATATATTGAATTACATACCACTTTGTAGTTTTCCAAACACACATTTAATAATATGACATTTCGAAAGCGATATCATTTTGTAGTTTATTTGATTACATGATTTTAAATAAAAGATCTAAATGATGTTCATGTAGTTGTTTTGTTTTTTTAATTATATCTCAATCGCAAAATTGTAGGTGATGCAAAACTTTTGGCCATAGCTGTACCTAAGAAAAAAAAATTAAAACAGTAAGTTTAACTCTTATAAAAGTATAAAACCCATATCAGAAAGGATGCTCCTTACATTGTAGTTTGTTCTGTACACACAGTTATAAATTCCCCAGTCGTAGAAACAGCTTTCTGATTCTGCACGTTATCACTGTACCAGAGTGTTTCATCTTAGATTACATCATGAGCATGTTGTGTGATTGTAAGGATTTTTTTTTTTGCATGATAGTCAAAAGTTTAATAAGAAAATAAATCAAACTGCCTGTGGAATAGAGGTTCTTTATGTCTAAGGCTCTTGAGGGATCAGAAGCACGGTTGTCCAATACCGCATTGTATTAAAGTGCTTTATCCAGCTGTTAATTGAGTTGAAATCGTTAGTTTTGTCCTCAGACTGTTAAAGATGTAATTCCAAAAGAACCAATCCTGTCAACTGCTGAAGAAATGATTAAACATCTGGAAGTTTGGAAGTTAAAAAAGGAACACTTTGCATTAATCTTTGCATAATTTTTTTTTTATTCCTCTTCTTTCAAAGCTTGGGTCCAATTTGACAATCATATAGTGTAGGTCCTACTGTTACCCCCAAGTTTGGTGCACATAATCGTATTTGCAGGAATAGACATACAATCTCTATGTGCATGTATGGCAAATACAATGTCATTAGAGAAGTGTACATGTGCTATAAATTCTCTATTTATGATGTCTTTTATCAAGAATTCCACTCGATTCCACACAGAAGAGATCAGTGCCAGAGTCTTTATGATGTCATTTATCAAGCATTCCACTCGATTCCACACAGAAGAGATCAGTGTCAGAGACATGTACCACAAGGCAAACACAATTGTCTGCACAGTCCAGATTAAGTCGGTAACAAAACTGCTGTGCCTCCAGGGGTAGGATTAGTTCAGGTGGCAGCTCAGATACAGCCAAGTGTGAAAATGGTATAAATGCACCCGTACAGGGGATTGGATACAATGGTAAAGACGCCCAGCCAATTAGAAACTCACAATAGAAGGTATCACAATACACAACAAGCAGACAATAGTGAGTTCTGGATTACCAGGCCATGAAGAGCTTCAGTGATACCATGGAACTCACTGCAAAAACAATCTAACGAGCTTAGAGAAGGAGCATGAAAACCAACAGACTTGCCAATAGAGAACTGTAAAGTAACAATCAGCATTTTACACAGTAATAAAGAAGATGAACGTATGAAAACAAATATTCAGTCACTGCTATCTGGTAAACAACAACATGTAACCCTGACACGCAGTATCATTTAGTCATAATAAACTTTAAACAACCAAGTCACACTTTTCAAGGCAGCCGTTTAATCACTGAACAAAGACAGTTTGCCTGCAATAGCTCTCAAAGCTTCACTGGAATGTGTTTATCTAATGGTCTAGGTTTGGAGGAGGCATCTGGTTATTCATCTGCTGCATTCTCATGTCCTGGATTCTCTGGTCAGCCAGAACTAGACCCCCACAGTGGCAGCTGATACAGAAGCACTGTAAACTGAATTCAGGTCCTGTGGCAGTGTGCCCCGCCCCTGTGTGTATTTTATGTTTATATGTCGCGTGTGGTGTATTAATGTTGGTGTAAATGCATTGGTGCACGGGATATAATGTGGGGTTATGTAGCACGAGTGTTTGTATTTAGACACGAGGATGGCACAATCACTTCACAGTAAAAGGGGTATTTGTATAGAAGCACTGGAAGGGCACATGCAGATGAACTGAGATTCCAATTGAATGATTGATTAGCAATCCAATCTCGGTAAGATGCATAAAAAGGTGAATGTTTCACTCACACGGGGTTGGGTGTTCAGTGTGGAGAGAATGGGAGAGAGCGAGAGGAGAGATGAGTTTAATAATAATAACAGGTGCTAAACCACCTCAGCCCGGTACTTGTTTGGGTCAGTGTTTTGTTTGCCTATTTATTTTGGCTAGCACGCCACGTTTTGTGTTTTTGTGTTTCTGTGTTTGTGAGTTTATCTGAACAGCAAACACCACTACAGACTACTACCTTTCAAACTCAAGACAAGTCACTGGGGTTTATCTGAACAGCAAACACCACTACAGACCACTACCTTTCAAACTCAAGACAAGTCACTGGGGTTTATCTGAACAGCAAACACCACTACAGACCACTACCTTTCAAACTCAAGACAAGTCACTGGGGTTTATCTGAACAGCAAACACCACTACAGACCACTACCTTTCAAACTCAAGACAAGTCACTGGGGTTTATCTGAACAGCAAACACCACTACAGACCACTACCTTTCAAACTCAAGACAAGTCACTGGGGTTTATCTGAACAGCAAACACCACTACAGACCACTACCTTTCAAACTCAAGTTTTATTGTATCGAATGATAGTAAAGAGAGGGGCACTTAATCCCCTCTGGGGGAATATGCTAACAGAGTTGAAGGCAGAAGCAACAAGCTCCAGCACTGTTTATACCACATACACCCTTTTCAAAGGGATATTGATGCCATTTCCAGATTTCATAGAACAAAATTGGGGTGTACAGTAGCATTGACATAGCTCTCGAAGCAATTCTTTGATTGTATTTATCAACTAATTGCGCGGTTAGCAATTGTATATTTTCAGTTCCTTCACTGTGGTTCGTGTCTGTAGCAAATGGCACTTCAAATAGTGTATTAGTGATTTGGCCAGAGCTTTTGAATGCTCAGTTCTAAAATCTAAGAAAGCTTCAGTTTGCAAGCTTTGTTGGTAGAAGTAACTTCCAACAAGCCGTTAATTACTGCATTGATTTCATTCCATACTGCATTCTCATACTGATGTATTATCGATTGAAATGCACTAATAAAGCTGTCTTTACTATACAGAGAGCTTGTATTAATAACACTGCTTTTTCTTATTTCTTGGTGGTTTAGGTGATTGAACTTAAATCCTGAGAAGTTTGAACCTACTGTATGAATAAGTGCCCCGAGCTATACAGTGCCTCATGATTGCAGGGCAGGGATGTTGAGAGGATTCAGTTTGCTTTTGATTAGAACAGATGGCACCTCTTCACAAAACATGATGCACAAAACACTTCACTTCAAAGACCCATGCTTTGTTTTAATCAGCAGTATTTCAATAAAGTGTGAGTTAGCAGTTTTGAGAAACCTCAAGAGACGAGAGTTCCACTGGTAAAGGAAATGCCACGTACTGCAGGCAGATTACAAAGCAGAACAAGCAGCCACATCAGCGTAGTCTTAGACAGGAGAAAGCAAACAGAGAAACAGCAAGCAGGCAGGTCATCTCGGCACTGCATTATTCAGCAGGTTTCATTCGGCTTTATGAGGCACAATTAGTTCATTCCATAGGGTGATGAAAAACGTTTGGCCATAGCTGTACAAAATTACAAAGGCGTTTTAATAGCAGACACTACATTTTAAAATATACTTTGGTTTGGTGTTTTTAATTGTTCACCTCAACCCCTTTTAAAAGCAACAAGGCTGATGAAAAGGCACCGTTTGGTTAATAATAATAATAATAATAATAATAATAATGACTATCTTGAGCAGCAGCAGTTGTGTGGTGTTTTGTTTTGTTCCTTGGTATGGGAGGAAACGCACTGCTCTACAGAGTGTGTTTCTGCTGCAAGGTTTGTGGTTCTGAGGGGGCGGAACCCTGAAGGCATTATTCTGCAGATGGGCTCCCACGAGCGGAGGACTCACTCTGCTGCTGCTAGGATTTCAGCAGCCACACACCGTTGCCTAGGACACAGAGTCAGCTAAATGAAGAAAACTCATTGTTCAGTGTAGCCAAAGCTTGCGACTGCATGTCTCATTTGCAGTGATTCCTGTCATTAGTTTCATCTGCATGGCGGTGTGTGGAAAAGGGATTTAGTGAATGAACAGCAGGACTTTTTTTATAGACACATTGTCTTACAGAATACCAGGATCTGAAATGACAATTATGCAGCATATCAACGGATTAGGTGACATTAAATTGTTTGCAAAATAAAGCATTGTGGTAATTGCATCTTAATTAATTGTAATTACTCTATCTCTGGAAGACAGATTTTAACATTCATATTTAAGTTGAAAGCATATGTACATGTAGATATCTATCTATCTATATTTTAAAAGGAAAACTGCTGTGTACCATAAGTTCCCTTGCATTTCATAATATTCATTTGTCATCAAGCTGTGATCTCTGAGCTCTGTGTTAAATCCTAGTACTAAGTTAAGCTAACAAATAATTAGATATAGTTCCTACATATTTGTATTCGTAAAAACACCTAAACAAAACAATGCTTGATTAGTCCCAGGTGTAGACTAGGCTAGAGTACAGTACACAGTGACTTCACCTTACAGACCCTGTATCTTCCAAACCGCACTCTGAGATCACAGGATGCGGGGCTGCTGGTTATTCCTAGAGTCAACAAGCGCTTTTTCTTGTAGAGCTCCAAAATTATGGAATGCTCTGCCTTTGTTTGTCAGGGAAGCTGGGACCGTTACAGTTTTCAAGTCAAGACTAAAAACGCACTTTTATAAAATGTCTCTCTTATCTTCGTGAGTTTTAATGTAACTTTAAAATTGCTGCTTTTGTATTATTGTGTATAGTGCAAGCTGCTAAGAGTCATCGTTGATCTGTATATACTCACAGGTTTTGCTCTTCAAACCCTGAGCTCAGCCAGCATGAATGAACACACACACTTTAACACACACACTTTAACACACACACTTTGTTGCTGGATTGCACTACTACTTCCTGCTGTGTTACAGTGACAGAATATGAGAAGCATCCAAGGGACGTTCTTCATGATTTCAGCACTGATAGTGCATGTATTTACAATCTCTTTTTAGCCTTTGTTTTATTTGTGCTTCTGCAGTGTAACATATTAGGAGATTAACTGATCGCAGACCCCTGCTGTGTTAAGTCTAGGCATTCAGCCAGCTGAGTTAGAAATCAATTGTAAGAAAGGAGAATCCTGTGTTCCTTTGAGAGTCAAGACAGACAGGTAGAGCTGCTAGGCAGTCTGGTTTCCAAGCAGGGGTTTGTGTTCACTGGGTTTCAATGTAAACCCAGGCAATGGGGTATATTTACAGCTCTGGCCAAAAGTGTTGCAGCACCCTGTATATACAATGAACCCATTCTGCTTCATAAAGTCCAATGAAAGCTGCTGAATAATGCTACATTAACATATTGAATTACATACCACCGCTTTGTAGTTTTCCATATACTTAACGAAAAGCTGACAAAAATGGAAAAATTTGACGTTTTTTAATCTAATATGAAATACTGTACTAACTATTATGACTTCTGGTAGACACTTGCGATATCTTTTTGTAGTTTCTTTGATTGCACGACGTTAAATAAAAGCTCTAAAATGTTCATATTGTGTTTTTTTTTTTTTTTTTAATTATGTCTCAATCCTAAAATTCTAGGTGATGCAAAACTTCTGTCCATAGCTGTAGGTTGCTCAGATACATTTCTCCATGGTTATAAACGTAACACTGAGCCTCCATTTTAATTAAAATAATTAAATTTTATAAATTAAAAGATGTGGCAAAAGTTAAAAGCTCAAAGCTGTGTCCCCAAATTAACAAATCGTATCTGAGCAACGATTCCAAAATTCAAAAATAAAAGGTAATGTAAAAAAATAAAAGGTTAAAATGTCATTTGGAGCTAATAGTTTTATAAAAGGAAAGGCTGTTGGGACCAAATGTCATTTGGAATGTTTGGCTGATAGTTTTAGCCAAAGAAAGCGAGGTGTGGAATCTCTTCTTTTGTGAAAATACTGCAGTGTTAGTGGGACTGGACTCCCGGATATTGTGGGTTCAATCCCGATTGGGGAATGTTTGTACCCTTGAGATGTTCTTTACCTAGTGCCCCAGGGAGCCAATGTATAAATGGGAGGTGTGAAATCTCAAGCAAGGCTTTGCCAGTGTGAAAAAATCAAGAAACTAAATGTACAGAGTAGCCCATATAAATAAAATAGCAGGAGAATAGTGGCGAGGGAAGCCACTGTTTATAGAGGCCATGCATTTATAGATCACATAGACACTGCTCTGCAGTATCATAGGATACCGGCTTCATAAACCTTAGGCCACATCTAAAATATTATAGCCCAGATATTAAAAGCAATGCGCAATCCACTCGCAAAATTTGTGCCTCTCAAAAATGAGTGCTTTTGCACAAAAATGTATATTTTCCAACACGGCATAAAACAGTTGCACGAAGTTGGAAAATAGCACTTTTTTGCTCAATTCGCAAATGTGTTTGTGCCTCGCAAAACCACCTGTGCATTCAATACCAATATAGCAGAAATGCACAAAAGTTTTGCATGAATGCACAGAATTGGAATACTACACGTCAATGTGATGTAATGGGAACATTCTGCGCATTGCAAGCCTGTCACGCTTATCGCAAAACTTAGCCATTTTCATTCAAATTTCAGAGCAATTCAGATATTTTTGTGCTTAAGCATATGAAATTTGTGCACATGAATACATTTGAATCTAATGTTTATCATTATCACAGGCATTAGCACGGCTGATAAGCTACATATTTAAAGGGACATCACAGATTCTACGGAATGTATCTATGCTGTGCTGTTTGCTGGGAAGTGAGTTTATGATTTCTCTACTTCTGTCTCCATAATGTTGACAGGTGTCACACAAATATGAGTACATGTTACCTATTCTAATTCATTTACATTTTTTGACTTTCTTGTTTTCTGTTACAGTACAATCCGTTTTTTTTTTTCTTTCTCAGTGTTAGCCTTGATCCTGCTTATCAAACCGCTATTGCTCCGTGTCTGGACTGATCCGATTTTTGTAATGTTTTTTTTTGTAAGAACTTACAAGAAATTACACACATTAACAACAACAACAACAACAACAACAACAATAATTAGTAATATTAATAATCCAGCTGGAATCGCCTGTTTTATCTATAGCCTATATATGGCAGATCTATAATATTCTAAGAAACATTTCGAATATTATATTATTATTATTTTTATCATTAAGACGCTACATTTGCCTGGCAGTTTTGGATTACCAGTGCCTACCTACACAATTTCATTTGTTAGGTGGTTTTGAATCAGATTTACATGGCATATCAAAGGGATAGCATATAATGGCATGCCTAGATTGAAAGCAGCTGAAGAGACCTAAGACATAAACACAGCTGAAGAAATCAGATACAAAATATATTCACTAGCTGCTGAAGAAACATCAAAAGCAAAGTGCATAGATTGTTTTATTTTTTATTTTAGAAATATTTAATCAGCTTTGCCTTGTACTCCATAAGAGCCATTGATGGCAATACGAACAAGTGCCCTGGAGCATGCTGGGAGATTCATTTATTTTCACTCTTTTTTGTGTTTTTCTTTTCCGATAGTTAATCGCTCCTCTTACTTTGTTGCATTTTAAATGCCCTTATTTGTTTGCTGAATGCACATTTATCTTTTGCCATACCTCTCTCAAAATAAAAGCTGCAGCTGTGGATATTTTCAGTATGCTCTGCCAAATGAATACAGCAACATTTAGAATTGTATATTGTCGCTCTTTATGAAATTAGCTACATTTTTGCCTGATTCACTTTTTTGTGCCGGATTGTCTGTATTTGAGTTTTGTACACCCAGCAGGTAATTCAATATGTTAATGTAGCATTATTCAGCAGCTTTCATTGGACTTTATGAAGCAGAATGGGTTCATTGTATATACAGGGTGCTGCAACACTTTTGGCCAGAGCTGTAAATATACCCCATTGCCTGGGTTTACATTGAAACCCAGTGAACACAAACCCCTGCTTGGAAACCAGACTGCCTAGCAGCTCTACCTGTCTGTCTTGACTCTCAAAGGAACACAGGATTCTCCTTTCTTACAATTGATTTCTAACTCAGCTGGCTGAATGCCTAGACTTAACACAGCAGGGGTCTGCGATCAGTTAATCTCCTAATATGTTACACTGCAGAAGCACAAATAAAACAAAGGCTAAAAAGAGATTGTAAATACATGCACTATCAGTGCTGAAATCATGAAGAACGTCCCTTGGATGCTTCTCATATTCTGTCACTGTAACACAGCAGGAAGTAGTAGTGCAATCCAGCAACAACTCCTGTACATGCTTTACACAGGAAACGCACTCACGGTCTTTATGCACCTTTGGAATTATGTGTCAGAGGAGTCAGGTGGGTTTGCATTACAGCTTGAAAGCTTTGAAATGTGGACGTTAACAAGGTAAACCATATACTGTATGTATATAAATAACACACACTCTGTGTTTAACATGCATTGTGTGTATAATGATTGGGTATCTGTGTTTCACTTCTTCTATGCTACCATTGCAAAAACCCTAGAGGAGACTCTGAACACCTCATTTATGAGACGCAGACCGGTATATAGGTACTGACCACTGTGATGATTCCCATCGCATTGCGTGGATACCTGAGCAGCAGTTCAATAATCGCAGTTCAAAAGCATGGCTCTATAAATCTGCAGCCCCTGCTGTAGATGGAATGAAAGGAATAGAGCAGATGGTGAGGTGGCCATCGCAGCGCCTGACTTGTCTCCATTTGAACTCCTCTGTGAGGAAGTGCATAGAAATATACAGAACCGGTAAAAGTTTCCAAACAGTCTGCTATCCCCAGCATCCCCAGAAATGTACTGACTGTCAGGGGAAGGTCTGGGCTGTTTGTATGCCTTAACTGTCACCCCCCCCCACTGTGGAGTCAGAGGAGTCAGAGATTGTCTTTGAGACGCTGCCCAGCCGCACATGATTTATTCAGTGCTTTGCTACCCTCAGGGTTACTACTAACAATGGTATCCCCCTGAGGTACTGTACGTGATGAAATAATAATCCATAATGAAAAGGGTAAACCAAAACAGAAAACAAAACATTGTAAATAAAACTACAAAGAAAAGTGTTGCTTTTAAAGCAGGGTCTCGTCGCCTCCGCTAGCCTGCGAGGCACGAGCTCTTAATAACGTTTTCCTGTTCCTCAATACTTTATTGGGCTGCCCAGATCTCCCTGAGCTCAACTATATATCACGTCCCCGGGACTGTAAGTCACCAGTTTGGGGTGAGTAGAAACTACTCTCCCGGCTGTTGACTTCAGCCATCTCCACTGCAGGCTCTCCTTCTCCACTTCCTCCTGCTGCGTGTCAGAAACAGGCAACCTTCTTTCTTTATATGTTCTGTCTTTGGGGTACTCCACTCCTCCTGCCAGAGCTTCCACTGTGTTATATCCTACAAGGGCTATCCAAAGGAATAGGAGAGCGTTATTTTTATGGGGTCGACCGCCCCCCCAAGACCCACCCCTCACAATCAAAGAGGTCTGAGCAACACACGCTCGCTCAACCTCTTTGTGTCAATGCACGATTGACAGGTGGGTCCAAACAGGACTTCCGATCCCACCCCCTCCTGACCCCCCGCAGGATCAGACATACACCCAATAGCCAGCACAGATCTCCCCGTCATACCCCCAAAAAACAACAAGGGCTATTTCCATGACATCAACATTTAGCAAGCACATTTCAAGTATGCTATTTGCTTTTAAAGCAGGACTTTCTTTCTAAATACAGGATAATTATAACTCATGTTATGAAGGCAATCAGAAGAGATGGTTTGAAGTTTCCTAAACAATGTCTGAAAGAGCCATTCCAACACTAAACAATGTCTGAAAGAGCCATTCCAACACTAAACGATGTCTGAAAGAGCCATTCCAACACTAAACGATGTCTGAAAGAGCCATTCCAACACTAAACGATGCCTGAAAGAGCCATTCCAACCCTAAACGATGTCTGAAAGAGCCATTCCAGCCCTAAACGATGTCTGAAAGAGCCATTCCAACACTAAACAATGCCTGAAAGAGCCATTTCAACACTAAACGATGTCTGAAAGAGCCATTCCAACACTAAACGATGTCTGAAAGAGCCATTCCAGCCCTAAACGATGTCTGAAAGAGCCATTCCAACACTAAACGATGTCTGAAAGAGCCATTCCAACACTAAACGATGTCTGAAAGAGCCATTCCAGCCCTAAACGATGTCTGAAAGAGCCATTCCAACACTAAACGATGTCTGAAAGAGCCATTCCAGCCCTAAACGATGTCTGAAAGAGCCATTCCAACACTAAACGATGTCTGAAAGAGCCATTCCAACACTAAACGATGTCTGAAAGAGCCATTCCAGCCCTAAACGATGTCTGAAAGAGCCATTCCAACACTAAATGATGTCTGAAAGAGCCATTCCAACACTAAATGATGTTGAAAGAGCCATTTCACCCTAAACGATGTCTGAAAGAGCCATTCCAACACTAAATGATGTCTGAAAGAGCCATTCCAACACTAAACGATGTCTGAAAGAGCCGTTCCAGCAATAAACAATGTCTGAAAGAGCCATTCCAAAACTAAACGATGTCTGAATGATCAAGTGAACTCATCATGAGACATGAACCACAGTAGAAGTACAAAGAGTTGAGTGATTTTGAGAGGATGTGCTCAGACTGTATGAAGTGTGGTTAATCCATGAATCGTTTACAAGGGTTAAACCACACACAATGTTGGTGCTGCAGGGAGAGATAAAACATGTTTCTTTATTCCAAGGAGAACAGCACTGTAAATGAAACACCTCTACAGTGTCTGGGTGTTTTAGGTAGTAAGTGAAATAAGATTTTCATTGCTATTGTTTTGTGTTTAAGGTTTTTAAAAGTTTGGTACCTCCTTACTGGAGTGCTCTGGCAGAAAGGACTAGCGTTGGCTATAGTTTACGCTCTCAGGATTCTGTTCATTTGGCTGTTCCAACAGTTCAAACACGTACAGGAGAATTATCTTTTGCATATCAACTCTCGAAGACGTGGAATTGTTCCCATCATAGTATAACGATGGAATTTGATAATCTTTCCTTTTCTGGTTTTAAAGATCATATTAGGGAATTGCTTAGAACCTGCCAATGCTTCTCCTTCAGTCCACATTAATAAATAGATATACATGTAGTGGACAAAAAAATGGAAACACCTGGGTAAATGAGGGACACCAAGTATATTGAAAGCAAGGGCTTCCACACAGGTGTGGCTCATGCGTTAATTAAGCAAACAACATCCCAGTATGCTGAGGGTCATCTATAAAAATGCTAGACAGGCCTGGTTGCCTATATTTATGGCTAGCATGGCTGCAAGAGGAGACCTCAGTGACTTTGAAAGAGGGGTGATTGTTGGGGTGCGTTTGGCAGGAGCTTCAGTGACCAAGACAGCTCAACTTGCTGATGTTTCACGAGCAACGGTATCTAAGGTGATGTCAGTATGGAACTCCGAGGGAAAGACATCATCAGCAAAGGGCAACAGTGGGCGGAAGCGCATACTCCAGGATCGTAATATCCGTGTATTAATTCGAAGTGCAAGGCAAAACAGGTGAGCAACTGCAGATCAATTGACTGCAAATTTCAACCTGGGGCGTGAGCCAGTTTCATCAAAAACGGTCTGCCGAGAACTCCACAGAGCGGGATACCATAGTGGCCCAACGCCCTATTAAGTGACTTTACATTGGTGTTTCCATTTTTTTGTCCACTACCTGTATGTCTTATTTATTCTGTTCTTTGATCTCTGTATGCTGCTGATTAAGTTTGAACCTCACATGTTTTGATCTTGCTTTTTATACATTGTAAGTGCCTTTTTATTGTTCTTCCAGGACCCCCTTGTAAACAAGTCATCGCTCTCAATGAGTAAATCTCCTGGTGAAATGAATAAATAAATACAATGCAAGATTTAGTGATAGCAGTAGTATTGTAGTGCTCTTCACTCTTATAAAGATGTCATGTATCTGTGTATTATTTTTTTTTTAAGCTCCAGTCCAAGCCAGCCCTGATCGGGTCAGGCATGACTGTGGAAAGCCCGTGCTCCGTTGATGGCTTGTAATCATCACAGAACAGAGTGCTTGCCAGACGAGCGTGGGGGATGATTTCATTCATTCCCTTCCCCAGTCGACTCACCTCATCAATGAAAAGCTGAGACCTTCCTACCTGGCATCACAAAGGGAGTTCAGATCTAAACCTGACCAGACTACAAACTTGTGACCTTGAACACCTTACAATCCTAACAGCTTGACCTGGTTAAGATTTAAAGACTCTGTGAAACAGATTTCGAAACACAACAAATGGAATCCTGTCAAAGGATCAGTTTAACCCGAGTAACTCCTTAGGGTTAATCTGAAAGACACATCACTGTTTGGACAGAGTGGCTGCAGTAATATCACATCATTCACATTGTGGCTAGACATGCGTCTACAATCCCCTGTATATGCACAGTATTACAGGACAGAGTGGCTGCAGTAATATCACATCATTCACATTGTGGCTAGACATGCCTCTGCAATCCCCTGTATATGCACAGTATTACAGGACAGAGTGGCTGCAGTAATATCACATCATTCACATTGTGTCTAGACATGCCTCTGCAATCCCCTGTATATGCACAGTATTACAGGACAGAGTGGCTGCAGTAATATCACATCATTCACATTGTGGCTAGACATGCCTCTGCAATCCCCTGTATATGCACAGTATTACAGGACAGAGTGGCTGCAGTAATATCACATCATTCACATTGTGGCTAGACATGCCTCTACAATCCCCTGTATATGCACAGTATTACAGGACAGAGTGGCTGCAGTAATATCACATCATTCACATTGTGGCTAGACATGCCTCTGCAATCCCCTGTATATTCACAGTATTGCAGTGTGGATTATCTGGCAATGCCCTAACATTGCCCTAACATTGGGCAGCAGTGTGGAGTTGGGCAGCAGTGTGGAGTAGTGGTTAGGGCTCTGGACTCTTGACCGTAGGGTTGTGGGTTCAATCCCTGGTTGGGGACACTGCTGCTGTACCCTTGAGCAAGGTACTTTACCTAGATTGCTCCAGTAAAAACCCAACTGTATAAATGGGCAATTGTATGTAAAAATAATGTGTAAAAAATAATGTAATTGTATGTAAAAATAATGTGATATCTTGTAACAATTGTAAGTCGCCCTGGATAAGGGCGTCTGCTAAGAAATAAAAAAAAAATTGAAAAACCACCTTATTTGTGTAAAAGTTAATTAAAGTTATTTAATTATTCATTCTCATCCACCAGAAAGAAGATTTTTGCAGGATTCTTACAAAGAAAATCTATGTGAGCAAGTAGACTCCAACACCAATTATTGCATCACACTGTGATCATTTACATGAAAACATGAAAACCTGGCATACTGTATGATTCCACAGCACTGTCTGAATTACACTGAGTGAAAATAACACAACACATTGTATATGGACCAAACCATTGTTCAAATATTACTGACAGGCATCACTTACCATATTTATTGATGACACTGGTCCGATGCTGTTAACATAAATGTCCACATCTATGACTGTTGGTTTTACTGTGAAGTAAAATAAACAGAATTAAAGCTACCAGGAAAATAATAATAATAATAATAATAATAATAATAATAATAATAATAATAATAATAATAATAATAATACTTTGTTTACATATATACGTAATAATCACAAATGTATTTTTATATGTATGTTTATTATCCCACAATAGTTCCTAATAATCATTTATTACTGTTTTGGATATCTGTCATATTTCATAAAGCCACCAGAATATTTTGCATTAGGGGCTGTCTCTCGGAAAGACTGAGGAAAATGAAATGTCTGCAATGAGGCCATTAGAAAATGACTACTGAGTGCACCGCTAATTTCTTCCCCCCTGAAACAGTGAGTTTGTTCGGTATTTATCATTGCAAATCTTTAACAAACTCTGTTTCAAGGGAAGAAATTAGCAGTGCTCATCCCTAGTGGTCATTTTTATACTTGCCTCATTTGTTACCACCTTTCCCAGGCTTGCTCAGACACAGTCCCACATGTAAAATATGCTGGTGACTTTACTGAGCATGCTAAATGCCCACACATGCAGAAACAGTTATACCTTCAAAACCAATTAAACAGCTAGTGTATTTCAGTTATAATTGTGGACTTGGGTAAATAGCTAAACGTTTAAGAAAATTCTTTTAAATAGAAAGCAATGTCTTTTTAAGAACTATACTGTTGCTCCTGATGAAATCCTTTTCTTATAAGTCATGCTCCAAACCCAGTTATCAAACTCATCCTGCACATTGACAGCAGGGTTGAATAAAATGAATGTGGCCTGATGCTGTTATGTCCTCTTTCTATAAAAAGGACCTTCTGTCTCCACCTCTTTGCACATTTAATTACTGTCCATGTTGGTAATCCTATGCACCACTCAATATAATTAGTCTCATTATCATGTTGGATTATCCATTTCAAATCTCTCAGGGTTACATACAGATAGGATTAGAAAACACATGTCTGTTACAGTACTGTAGTAGGCAGGGTTGTCTTAAAGTAATGCAAACAAAGTTTAAACTCTGCCCATCAGAGTTCCTGATATGAGCTGAATATTTTGGTGAGCTACAGGATGATAAGTCAGAGCAACTTTCGAGGCAAATAGGTTTTTCAAAATCTTTATAGACATCTAAAGAGAGGTAAAAGCAATTTATTTGATGGCAGCGTAGATCACACTATTCCTATCACCCAAGAAAGGCTTATTAATGGAAAGAGCTGTGAAAGTCAACTCATTTCACATGATACTCCAGTATGAGCACCTTTACAAGATAAAGCTCTGATCATGCCTCTTCCTCATCTCTCTGCAGCTAAAACTATACCGACACAGCTTCACCTGATATCTAAAGGCCTTTTGGACATCACATGCAATGTGGATATACTGCTTGCATGAGGAGGTATGCATGTATTAACACTACTGTAGACATAAGATTAACAAATAGTGCGAGCCAATTTCAGTATTAATAATTGTAACTGTCTAAAAGCAATACCAACAAAACCCCACAGAAAAATCTAATAAGTCTGTGCCTAAAATACCCTGTATTTTTGATCAATAAAACTTTTTTTTTATATAAGACAGGAAATTGGCTTCTCTGTAACCAGGCTATAATTGCTATATAAGAGAGTTTCTCTTATTTAAACCTATGAAAAGAACTGGTTTGATCTCACATAGAGAACTGTGTATAATATTGTACCCCTATAGTGTTTACAGTGTGTTCACTGCAGTGTGTGAGGGGCGGGTACCCCTATAGTGTTTACAGTGTGTTCACTGCAGTGTGTGAGGGGCGGGTACCCCTATAGTGTTTACAGTGTGTTCACTGCAGCATGTTTACAGTGTTTACAGTGTGTTCACTGCAGTGTGTGAGGGGCAGGTACCCCTATAGTGTTTACAGTGTGCTCACTGCAGTGTGTGAGGGGCAGGTACCCCTATAGGGTTTACAGTGTGTTCACTGCAGTGTGTGAGGGGCGGGTACCCCAATAGTGTTTACAGTGTGTTCACTGCAGCGTGTGAGGGGCGGGTACCACTATAGGGTTTACAGTGTGTTCACTGCAGCGTGGGGGTAGCTGCTCCTCAACAGAACTGTGTATAATATTGTATCCATACTGTAGCATGTGATTAATATGCTTTCCCATACCTCGCTGTTCTTTACAATGCTTGCCTATGCTCTCACTATGCTTCTACCATGGTAAACAGGGAGCACATTGGGACTGTCACTAGGCTGAGCAAGTGGGGATTGCGCCCAGGGCAATTCATACCTGCGCTGGCTGTAAAACACAAAACCACAGCACACCAAAGTGGTTTACACTTTACAGCACTTTCAGCCATTGTGTCCAAGGCATTGTACTTCAGCTGTAGTTTGAACATTAAAATGATTATCTATAACTCTGCTTCTTCAATGTTAACAGAGTCTTAGCCCCTTGGAAACTGGTTCAGCTTTAGTGCCTTGACGTTCTAGGAGTCTTGCAGAGAGCTGTAGCTTTCATTACCCTTCTACAGAACATTAAACAGCACTGCCTCTGCTACTTACATACCCACTCAGTGGAAATCCCGGGAGTTTAGGAAGACTGCCACGTGGAGTTAAAACAAACCACAATGTGACCAAAAAGAGATCTCAGCCAGCCTTGTACAAGAGCTGACATTCTGAGTTGAGGACAGCAGTCCAGCAGCACAAGAGGTATGTTCTGCATCAAGGGACCATGCTAAATAAAATACAATTGCTACAAAATACATCTACCCCTTTTAAAAGGTCACTACCATATACAGTACCACAGTAAACAGCACAGCAATGTATGATAAAGCTTTGTAAATCACAGGCAATGATGATAAATCACATCTGAACATGGTAAAGCATAGTAAAACGTAAATGAAGCAGCTCTGGAAAGGCACAGCAGTCACATCGTGTTGAAACTCCCCCAGGAGAACGCAGTGTTGGTACTGTATCTTGTGTGTGTGCAGTATTAGGTGTGTGTGTTTGTTATTATAGAGTGCAGTCATGTTAATTCAATGGACAGTGCGATAAGGGCAGAGACTCTTTTTGAGATGTATTGCTGGTGGTATTTAACTGAGAGCAGCAAAATAAATAGTATACTTACTGTATATGAATAACCCCCACCCCCAAGTGCAGGCGATGCATTACTGCAGAGTGGAGGTGACAAGCTGGGACATTTCTGTACATAGCCCGAGGGGTAATGCAACAGACTCCTCATTTACACAGCAACAAAATATGTTATGACATGACAGAAGTAAAATCAAAACTCTGACCTATTTTTGTATGAAGTAGGAAAGCATTAGCAATAGCAGCTTGTGTCTGTTACATTTTTGATGTTGCAGTTAAACAATGATACTGCAGTTTACTGTGTTTATTGATGTATTTATTTACTAGCTTACTTAAGTCTTGTAACATGCTTTTCAGTGTCTATCTACATGGTAAAGATGTGATTTTTGTAAGATTTGTTTAATTTTGGAAGGGACACTTTACCTCCATTTAGATGTCTTGCAGTATCATAAAAAAACCACGAGGCAAATGACATTTAATAGAGAAAAGTGTAAAGTATTGCATGCAGGCAATAAAAATGTGCATTATAAATATCATATGGGAGATACTTAAATTGAAGAAGGGAACTATGAAAAAGACCTAGGAGTTTATGTTGACTCAGAAATGTCTTCATCTAGACAATGTGGGGAAGCTATAAAAAAGGCCAACAAGATGCTCGGATATATTGTGAGAAGTGTTGAATTTAAATCAAGGGAAGTAATGTTAAAACTCTACAATGCATTAGTAAGACCTCACCTAGAATACTGTGTTCAGTTCTGGTCACCTCGTTACAAAAAGGATATTGCTGCTCTAGAAAGAGTGCAAAGAAGAGTGACCAGAATTATCCCGGGTTTAAAAGGCATGTCGTATGCAGACAGGCTAAAAGAATTGAATCTATTCAGTCTTGAACAAAGAAGACTACACGGCGATCTGATTCAAACATTCAAAATCCTAAAAGGTATAGACAATGTCGACCCAGGGGACTTCTTTGACCTGAAAAAGGAAACAAGGACCAGGGGTCACAAATGGAGATTAGATAAAGGGGCATTCAGAACAGAAAATAGGAGGCACTTTTTTACACCGAGAATTGTGAGGGTCTGGAACCAATTCCCCAGTAATGTTGTTGAAGCTGACACCCTGGGATCCTTGAAGAAGCTGCTTGATGAGATTCTGGGATCAATAAGCTACTAACAACCAAACGAGCAAGATGGGCTGAATGGCCTCCTCTCGTTTGTAAACTTTCTTATGTTCTTATGTTCTTATGTTCTTAAAACAGGGTATAAAAATGTGTGTGTGTGTCTTTCAGGATAGGTGGCAACACTCACATACACACACACACACATGCTCACACACACGCACGCTCGCACACACGCTTGCACACACGCTTGCACACACGCTCGCACCCACGCTCAATGTACTGTAGCTGTGCTGCGTGGGGGATGCCACTGGAGATTAAGTGGGGTTGAGCACCCTGTTGAAATGTGACCTGACTATACAGTAACTCATCTGTATTTCTTACGGGGACAGCAAGGGCTTTCTCCATTGATGTACTAGCTGAACTGAATAACGTGTCAAGCAGTTCCTACATTACACTTCTTGCAGGGCTTCTAACAACAGTCAAAGTCCCATATTTGTTGGATTCTATTCACACATGGCATTATAGTAATGAAAGATTCTTCTGTAACTAAGTGTCCCTATTTTACTGTGCATTCCGTCTGTAGGCATACTGTGTCTCTGAAAGCTTTCAGCTAATGAATTCCTGGGTACACATTGTTTCCATTATGAGATACAGTAAAAGTGCTCTACTAGATGCTGCTCCATCCCTAATAAAAGTGTATTGCTGTAAACTGTAACCAGGTGATCTGCTTGATTATTTTATTTATTATTATTATTTGTTTATTTAGCAGACGCCTTTATCCAAGGCGACTTACAGAGACTAGGGTGTGTGAACTATGCATCAGCTGCAGAGTCACTTACAATTACGTCTCACCCGAAAGACGGAGCACAAGGAGGTTAAGTGACTTGCTCAGGGTCACACAATGAGTCAGTGGCTGAGCCGGGATTTGAACCAGGGACCTCCTGGTTACAAGCCCTTTTTTAAACCACTGGACCACACAGCCTCCTCCTAATGCATGCAACATTTTGGCCAGGTACAGGTACAGGTACAGATACAGGTACAGGTACAGGTACAGGTGCAGGTACAGGTACAGCAGTCTACTCAAGAAGGTCATGCCATGGTGGATATGGAACATGTGCTACATTGAACTGAGCCATTGAAATGAAAAAGAGTCCAGTTCAATTGTGATGCAAGTTTCTTCTGGGACTGCAATACGACTGCATGTCTAGAATTACATGGTTACAGTACGACTGCATGTCTAGAATTACATGGTTACAGTACGACTGCATGTCTAGAATTACATGGTTACAGTACGACTGCATGTCTAGAATTACATGGTTACAGTACGACTGCATGTCTAGAATTACATGGTTACAGTACGACTGCATGCTTGGGTCGGTAGGTAGGAGGTAGGTATAATGGAGAATGCTGTTTGAAGAGCAATCTCAGACATGTACCCTGCAAAGCTTTAAGAGCCGAGGACTATGCTGTTAACATATATAAATATCGCCCTGTTACCCTATTCTACATGGCTTTATAAAAGAACACACAGAAACCACCTTACATTTTAAAGGATGCTAGCTTGGATAATATTTTTTAGATGACAACTTTACAGGGTCCACACATTTTTATTCTTATGTTTTGTTAACAAAATGATCTTTCTTTTATGAAATGGGTTGCTGTTGTTCAGCAGATTAAGACACAGCATGTGTCAATTACAGCCGCTGCTGAGCGCCCATTTGAATGTCCCCTTAGGGTTCATTGTATTTGCTGCTCATCACTTGATATCCCTTTTAATGGTTTCTATGACATCCCTGACTCAAGTTCTCAATCTGGTCTCTTGACATGTATCATTCTTTATTTTGTTTCCAGCAGCTTTGATTTTAAATAGTATTTTTGGATAGTGGCATTTGCTATTAATTTCTTTTTTGTATCGAGGGTTAGCATGCAGACCTTTCTCCATTCTTAACTTATATAAATGACCTAGAAAAATAAATGAATTGTAAGCTATAAAAAAAATGCTGACCAGACACATCCGGGAGAAGCTGTAGACACACAGCACACAACAACCAGCTTGCTTTAGATTCAAATCAAAGTAATGCAAGGCAATTTAGCAGGGGAACAAAATGTGTTAACTAAAAACAAAAGAAAAGCTATTAAAGCAGGCAGTGCCATATACAGACATCTAAATTCACAAAAGTTTTAGAAATAGATGGCTGAGTGCCAACTTTATTAAAAAGTCATTACAGTAGGCAGTTTCTGTTGTCACTGCAAACGTTTTCCGAGCATCATACATACAATGGCAGGGGCATCAATGTAAATGTTATCACGGGCCCCCACATTGTTTTTTTTACTAAGGCTGCGAACATCTGCTGACAGATATAGGAGAGACACAAAGGTTTTGGTCGACTCTCCACACAGACGCGCAGGATTTATATACAAATATTTACAATAATGCGAAACATTCAAAATAAAACACTGAACAAACAACTAACAAAACAAAGCTGTCCTACAGGCGGTTGAGTGCTACCTCCACTCAAAGGAGAGTCCCACTCCAGGAACCTTCTGTACGTCACACTCGAATACACTTTAAATGGGATTCGAATCTCCTAAACGAATCCCTATTGTACAGGTGTGGTTATCCTGATCTACACACACTCGAATACACTTGTAAATAAAGTAACATAAATCTAAAAAGTTAGCAACAGTGTCACCATTGTTATGAAAATATTTATTTATTTCCTTGCTGATTTTTACAGTAATGAAAATGAAATACATTTCCAAAGATATCATGAAATATAGCAAAACTAGCCACTAAACTGTTTTTATCACCCAATGGTCATGCTGCAAGCAGACCTCACACCTACAGCATGTGATTAGGTAACAGGGACCTGTGTGTAGCGATGTATTTGAAACATGGTACCTACTTCCCAGTGGTCATGCTGCAAGCAGACCACACACCTACAGCATGTGATTAGGTAACAGGGACCTGTGTATAGCGATGTATTTGAAACATGGTACCTACTTCCCAATGGTCATGCTGCAAGCAGACCACACACCTACAGCATGTGATTAGGTAACAGGGACCTGTGTATAGCGATGTATTTGAAACATGTACAAAGCAATACATCTTCAGTACAGTGAAAGGGTGACGTGTTCCTGGCATCCACTCGATTCCTGTGCAGATTTACAGTCACATGAACCCATTGCTGCCACAGCACTGAGGTGACTCTGAGCGAAAGCACTGAATGTGAGCCGAGTCCAGAAAGCAGAACCAGCTCTGCAGTCTGCTGTTTTAAATGTGTGCAGATTTCAGAGTGAGGTATCAAACAAAACCGAAGAACCACAAGGTCCCACATCGGAAAACCTGGGTTAATATACATTTAAATCATAGGCGCAAATAATCATTTTAGATTTAATCCACCCCCTGGTGTTAGGTGATTCATTTCTGATTTGACAAGATTAGAATATTGTAGTATGGCTGGAGGAATAGCCTAATTTCCATTTTGTAGTTTTTTTTTTGTTGTTGTAATTATAGTACTAGTAGAGTTTTAGTTTATCTTAGTTTTCTACTGGAACTTTACTTGCCAAATTCAGCCCTAGTGCAGCATTACATTGTGTAGTCAAAGCACAAAGTACCTTATCTCCTCAAGAGACCCTTTCAAACAGGTTATCAATCCTGGGAAATATTTTCTCCAGTATAGATACTGGGGACATGATTATGATATAAATGTCTCTGCAGGCAGGTCCTTAATTTAAAAGGGGAATGGTGGAGGCTTTTAATATCAGGGGTTGAAAAATATATATATATATATGCCTGTCATGAGTAAGACTCATATTCCCCATGACTTTATTTTTGTTGCTAACCACTGGATTGACCCTGTTTGAAATATAGCATAGAGCACATATTTGACACAGTGAACACAGCTACAGCTTTCGTGCCAAAGCATGAAGTGACCAAGGGTGGATGCCACAAGGGTAACCATGTGTAACTGAGTACCCATCATTTAACACTGTTGCAGCAGCAAAGGTCATTCAAAATGATCTAGACAGCATTCAGAACTGGGCAGACACATGGCAAATGACATTTAATAGAGAAAAGTGTAAAGTATTGCATGCAGGCAATACAAATGTGCATTAGAAAAATCATATGGGAGATAATGAAATTGAAGAAGGAATCTATGAAAAAAGACCTTGGAATTTATGTTGACTCGGAAATGTCTTCATCTAGACAATGTGGGGAAGCTATAAAAAAGGCCAACAAGATGCTCGGATATATTGTGAAAAGTGTTGAATTTAAATCAAGGGAAGTAATGTTAAAACTTTACAGTGCATTAGTAAGACCTCACCTAGAATATTGTGTTCAGTTCTGGTCACCTTGTTACAAAAAGGATATTGCTGCTCTAGAAAGAGTGCAAAGAAGAGCAACCAGAATTATCCCGGGTTTAAAAGGCATGTCGTATGCAGACAGGCTAAAAGAATTGAATCTATTCAGTCTTGAACAAAGAAGACTATGCGGCGATCTGATTCAAGCATTCAAAATCCTAAAAGGTATTGACAATATCGACCCAGGGGACTTTTTCGACCTGAAAAAAGAAACAAGGACCAGGGGTCACAAATGGAGATTAGATAAATGGGCATTCAGAACAGAAAATAGGAGGCACTTTTTTACACAGAGAATTGTGAGGGTCTGGAACCAACTCCCCAGTAATGTTGTTGAAGCTGACACCTGGGATCCTTCAAGAAGCTGCTTGATGAGATTCTGGGATCAATAAGCTACTAATAACCAAATGAGCAAGATGGGCCGAATGGCCTCCTCTCATTTGTCAACTTTCTTATGTTCTTCTTATGTTCTTAAGCCTGTATAATGAACAAACTACTGTTAACACATGGCTCTTCTTTGACCAGTTTCCTAGGTGATAATTACATTTGGTCTTGGGTATGATCTAGACTTGCGGGATACTGATGGATTAATGGTGTGGTTAGTGTTTAATTCACAAGAAAGCTGATTATTGCTGTTGCTCTGTTTCATTATTATCTATCAAAAAAACTAAAAGCATTGGTACACGGAGGTATTACCCTCATCATCAGCCTTTTACTACTGTCTACAATTATCCATGCAGTCAATTGTGCATCTAAATGGGCATCTTTTAATATAACAATAACCATATTGTTATATTAACAATAACAATAATAATGATAGCATGACATGTTGTTAGGACACCAGGAGGTAACAGAACATTTTGAGGAGATACAGTAACAACTGTAGATGGAAAGGCTAATGCAACTTCATGCACCTCACTTTTTAATTAACTCCACTATAAACACCTTTTCTGATGTAGCCAATTCAAATAGAGCTCTCCTGTACAGTGTTAATTAACAACATCAGGACCTAATGGGCAAAAACTAAAGTAATTTTAATAAATGGCCTATTTAAACGAGAACAGAAGGAGCATGCAGAAGTAAAGAGGCCAGGAGTATTGTTACCCATACTAAAGGGACCAATTTCAGAGACTCTCCTAGAAGGTATTAGAAGTCATTATGCTGTCATTGTGGGTAGTTTCAGTGGCAGCACAGCTCAGGCAAGACAGCAAAAGGAAATTTACTGGGTCTGGCCAGAAACTAACCATGGATCCAATCAAGTTAAAGTGGAAAAATGTAAAGCAGAAAGTCACACAAGACAACAGCCAGGCAGCAAACCATATCGACGTGGGGAGACTACAGATCTGGTCCTAGACATCATTGGAGGACCACGATCGCAGGCACTCCACGGAATATCCTGAGTTTGGAGGCAAGACGGAGCTGCATCACAGTGTAGACAATGCAGGAGGTACCGAGAACACAGCCTGGGGTCCTGACGACCATCAGATTGATTTAATTAACAAGCCCCTTCCAAGAAAGGCAATTATAATGCCAACACTCCACCCAAAACACAGGCTCCTACACGTACTTACCCCATAGCTGAAGATTCATTCGCCTTCCCATCTATATGTTCTACCCATGCTTCGGAGGGGGGGAAAGTAAGAGGCGCCTCGATCGAACTACACTAGGAGGAAGTGACAATCATCCAAAAAGAGACCCAATGGGCACATGTTGAAATATGTCTTGCAGAGAAGAATGTTCAACTGAAAAGTTGAGGTAAAACTCTGCATACTCCTCCTTAAAGCTTGTTTGAGATACTGGACTCCTGACCGACTAGGAAGACAATGAAGATATCTAAAACCATTACTGTATATATATATATATATATATATATATATATATATATATATATATATATATATATATATATATATATATTTATATAATATATATTATCCATCTTACAAAACATTTTAATTATTTTGATTTTAATTCATTCACGGTGAAATATACCTGGAGTATTTTGTTCTGTAAATTGATACATACACAACACAGAAGTGTATATGATGTGGAAATAGAAGTTCCAATCAGCCTTATGTGACCGAGTACAAAAAAAACATTCAAATAGATTCAAATGCAAAAAAAAAATATCAAATATACACACAAAAAACAAACAAAAAAATGTGTTTGTCTTCTAATAGCATTAATCTCATCCGGATCAGCCATTCCAGCTAGATAACAGACCTTGTCTTTCGTTAAAGACGCCTCACTGTTGCCACTGTCAAGCATCTCTCTGGAATGAAGGCTGCACTGGACATTCATTGATCATTTGCATTATTATTGTTACTCCCTTTGCTTTTATGTACTTCTGTCTCAGTTAGAATTTTGAAATCATATAGGACAACATTATTTAGATCATTTAGAACTCAGTTTGCTTCAATGAACCCCCCCCGAACCATTGTTCCCTGTCTTGTCTAGTCTTTGTAGCCTGCTCTATAAAGCCTGCACACAGTAAAATCTGGGATAAGTCTAGTCAAGCGACACTGCACTGGAGATTCAATATTGCAGTGATAAGACATGAACACAATATTTGGGTCATACCAAGTGTACTGTGTAACATTAATATGACTTTCCTGAACTGCAGTTCTATTGTTCTGGGAATATAGAACAACCTGGGATTAAAATAATGCAGGAAGGCTTTGAGAAGGACATGGTAATTGAATCCACTGAATCCAGGAAGGGCAATTGAAAAGGCACACTGAATGCTATGATACAGGGCCAAACCTAGATTACGAGTCTAATGATGCTATACTAGTTAGAATCTGACAGTCAGACCCATGAATACTGTGTTCAGCTCTGCTTACCTCCCTTCAAATAAAGACATGATCCCTCAGGAGAATGTTCATGGAAGGAACTGAACTGGGCTCACCCCAGGACTAATGGTATAAACCAGTGGTTCTCATATTATTTCCAATGGAGAACCTCTTTGAAGTGACTTGGGTCTGCCACAACGGTATTCTGTCATTCGAATACATCTGTATTTAGAGTTTATCATTAACATAACTGTATAATTGTTAATGATGCAGTATGAACTTCTTCAAAATATTCAATGCAATTGATTGACCAGAGAATCCCTGATATTAACTGTGAGGTCTGGTAAATAAAATACAAAAGTACATCAAAACTCTGGAAAGTGGGAATTTAATTGGAATGCATGTTCATGACTTATACTTATACTCCTTTATTACCTCCTGTCTGGAAAAAGTAACAACATCAAATGTTACATTTGCATTTTTGTTTTAGGTCAAACATGCAGGTGTCTGCAGCACATGCATGAACCTATCTCTATGTTAAAAGGGTAGACTAGAACTATAGACTATTGAGTGCATAACCAGACATCAGCTTGTCTGCCTGATCTAGCTTCTCTCTATATACCACCAGGGCTGTGTCTGTGTTACTACAGCCACTCAACCCAGCCAAGCATTCCTTCAGCATCATGTTAGAATGCTGTCTCCATGGAGATCAGATGTGGGAAAGGCACAGCTTAGTGGCTGCAATCGATAGAGAAGAAAAATCAATTGTACTATACATACTAATCCCATTATTACACTCCACTGTCAACCCACTGGCAACACCAGAAAAGGGTAAGCATGAATTCCACACTCCTAGTCTATTTCAGAAATGATTATCCCCTGGATGCTGAGTGCATTGTACCTGTACCCACCATGTGGCTGTCCAGTATACTGCAGTGTAAATAAACAACAGGCCGCGCCATCTGCTGTACAGGGACTAAATATCTACACTGCGATCAAATTGTGGATCTTGATAGCATTGCCCTAGGGAGGGGAGATGCTGGGTGTAACTTATAGTTTTTTTTCTATAGGAATGCCTTGTGTGTTTCATGTGGAAAACTATCTTTCCAGAAAAAGCTTCAGTTATGTGTCTTATAAGGTTAGACAATGATTCCCTGCAGACTGTTGCTTATTTAGGTGCAGAGGGGACCCTTATGTTGAACTTACTGTATATGGGTCTTCGTATTCTATAGACAAGGGGATAGGGAGAGAGGCTGGGCTGTCATTTATTTTCTGTATTGTGTGTGACTATTTTGGACAGCTCTAAAACCACTGGACAGTGTAAAAGTACTCATGCCATCTCTTTTCTCCAAATCCATCGCTATGCTGTGATTGTAATCATTTGCAGAACTGGTTATTGTTATATTAAAAGATGCCCATTTAGATGCACAATTGACTGCATGCATAATTGTAGACAATAGTAAAAGGCTGATGATGAGGGTAATACCTCCGTGTACCAATGCTTTTAGTTTTTTTTGATAGATAATAATGAAACAGAGCAACAGCAATAATCAGCTTTCTTGTGAATTAAACACTAACCACACCATTAATCCCTCAGTATCCCGCAAGTCTAGATCATACCCAAGACCAAATGTAATTATCACCTAGGAAACTGGTCAATGAAGAGCCATGTGTTAACAGTAGTTTGTTCATTATACAGGCTTGTTAAATGATGGTCACCCAGTTACACATGGTTACCCTTGTGGCATCCACCATTGGTAACTTCATGCTTTGACTCAAAAGCTGTAGCTGTGTTCACTGTGTCAAATATCTGCTCTATGCCATATTTCAAACAGGGTCAATCCAGTGGTTAGCAACAGAAATAAAGTAATGGGGAATATGAGTCTTACTCATGACAGGCATCTTTGATAAACATTTTTTTTTCAACCCCTGATATTAAAAATCTCTCATATTTGAAAATGACACAAACTCAGTCTGTCCCTGTAAACACAAACAATGTCTTTAAATTAATGACCTGCCTGCAGAGACATTTATATCATAATCATGTCCCCAGTATCTATACTGGAGTAAATATTTCCCAGGATTGATAACCTGTTTGAAAGGGTCTCTTGAGGAGATAAGGTACTTTGTGCTTTAACTACACAATGTAATGCTGCACTAGGGCTGAATTTGGCAAATAAAGCCCCAATAAAAAACTAAGCTAAACAAAATTTTTCCTGGTGCACTTGGTGTTATTGTCGCTCCTGGAGTACTCCACCCATATCCTCTGACAGACATGATCCCAACCCAACCCCCTCCACAGCCACTCCCATAGCCACGGCCACCTGCAGGTGGGAACATGAACATGGACTTGTTAAGCTGGATAACTCTTCCAGTTATTAAGCCAGTGTGCTCCCAGGCTTTGCGTGTATTCCTACACCAACTGGACCCATCAACCTACCGCCCCCAGCTGCAGCCATGCTGCCCATGAAAACATTCACAAACTCTATAGGGGGGACATTAAATAGCTATGTTACATCTAGTGTAGAAGGGGTTAAAAAACAGAGTTAGCAAAAAGCTGTGCTCTTGGCTGATATAACTCTAACAGCATTTCCTTACTTACGCACCAGCAACACCTGTGGCCGACAGGGCGCCCGTGGGTCTGCAGCGGAGCTATTCAGATCTGTGTTGTCCTCCGGCACTATAGCTCTGGTGGCCTCGCTGTGGATCCGCAGTGCGAAAAGTGACGGATTGGCAGGAACATGTTTCGGAGGACGTGTGTTCCAGCCTCCATTTCTCAAGTCACCAGGGGGTTGCAGCGGTGAACCGGGATACAAATAACAACTAGGCATTCCAAATTGTGGAAAACCGGGGTAAAAAATAAATAAATAAATAAATAAAATAATATAACACCCTATGAACATAATGTAGATCTTTTATTCAACATTGTGTGATCAAAGAACTAGAACATGATATTGCAAAAGTCTACCAGAAGCCATAATAGTAGCACAGTATTTCATGTGAGATTTCGAAATGTCACATTTTTTAATTGTTGCAAGTTTTCCGTTGTGTATATGAAAAACTACAAAGCTGTATGTAACTCAATATGTTAACGTAACATTATTACCCATTATTATTTGACTTTATGAAGCTGACTGACTACCAAAGGGTGATGTCCTCTTATTAGTGCTCAGTTGCATCAAGGGTATCAAAGGTGTTGATAAGAACATAAGAAAGTTTACAAACGAGAGGAGGCCATTCAGCCCATCTTGCTCGTTTGGTTGTTAGTAGCTTATTGATCCCAGAATCTCATCAAGCAGCTTCTTGAAGGATCCCAGGGTGTCAGCTTCAACAACATTACTGGGGAGTTGGTTCCAGACCCTCACAATTCTCTGTGTAAAAAAGTGCCTCCTATTTTCTGTTCTGAATGCCCTTTATCTAATCTCCATTTGTGACCCCTGGTCCTTGTTTCCTTTTTCAGGTCAAAGAAGTCCCTGGGTCGACATTGTCTATACCTTTTAGGATTTTGAATGTTTGAATCAGATCGCCACAGTAGTCTTCTTTGTTCAAGACTGGATAGATTCAATTCTTTTAGCCTGTCTGCATACGACATGCCTTTTTAAACCCGGGATAATTCTGGTTGCTCTTTTTGCACTCTTTCTAGAGCAGCAATATCCTTTTTTGTAACGAGGTGACCAGAACTGAACACAGTATTCTAGGTGAGGTCTTACTAATGCATTGTAGAGTTTTAACATTACTTCCCTTGATTTAAATTCAACACTTCTCACAATATATCCAAGCATATTATTGGCCTTATAGCTTCCCCACATTGTCTAGATGAAGACATTTCATAGATTCCTTCTTCAATTTCAGTATCTCCCATATGATATTTATAATGCACATTCTTATTGCCTGCATGCAATACTTTACACTTTTCTCTATTAAATGTCATTTGCCATGTGTCTGCCCAGTTCTGAATGCTGTCTAGATCATTTTGAATGACCTTTGCTGCTGCAACAGTGTTTGCCACTCCTCCTATTTTTGTGTTGTCTGCAAATTTAACGAGTTTGCTCACTATACCAGAATCTAGGAATAGCAGAGGACCTAAAACTGATCCCTGTGGTACACCACTGGTTCCCTCGCTCCATTTTGAGGTTTCTCCTCTAATCAGTACTTTCTGTTTTCTACATGTTAACCACTCCCTAATCCATGTGCATGCATTTCCTTGAATCCCTACTGCGTTCAGTTTGAGAATGAATCTTTTATGCGGGACTTTGTCAAAAGCTTTCTGGAAATCTAAATAAACCATGTCGTATGCTTTGCAATTATCCATTTTCAATGTTGCATCCTCAAAAAAGTCAAGTAGGTTAGTTAGACATGCATAGTGATGCATTCAGATATTATGAATCATTTACCCTTGAGGTATTTCCATGTAGACGCTGGCCTCAGGCAGTTTATAAGGGAGTGAGAATGTTTTAGATGATACAATGTTACAGAGGGTAAAGCGCAAAATATTTTACAAAAACAATTCTTGTGTCTTATTAATAATTAATAATTCAGAGGTTAAACAGTTCATCAGAAAGACCATGCATTGACATTGAACTACTAGAATCTCATTTATTTTTTAATCATTTCTGAATGACAGTCCAAGAAGTGTACCAGCAAGATGAGATTCCTCCCAATCTATTCCTTAAAAAAAAAATCATCAGGGCCCACCCACTCCTTCCCACTCGATCCTGTTGTAATTACTCATGTCCCTCTAAAGCAGGCACAGTTCTGTCTTCCCCCACACTCCCTCCACCATGCACAAGCAAGTACACAGAGGCACTAACACACCTTTCACAGCACATCACAAGCCCTGCGTGGTCAAAGGCTTTAGAAACCCTGCTGCTAGCAGGCAAACGCAATCTCATCAGGATACATGTATTTCATGCAGCAGGGGAGTGCAAACCCACATTAATACAATGCACAATTCTACACTGATTTTCCTGGAACCATGCTGAATGGACTGGCCCTCCAAGAGGAAAAACACTTTGTGAAGATGTAGAAACTTCCACAGGGCTGATCAGTTCATACATTGCCGGGAGCACAGTCTAATGAACAGGCCAGATCTGACAATGCCAGATGGCAGTCTCTAGTCAGCACTGGTACCACTGAAACAGTCGACTGTAAGCT
Organism: Huso huso; assembly: GCA_036884735.1. Taxonomy (NCBI): domain Eukaryota; kingdom Metazoa; phylum Chordata; class Actinopteri; order Acipenseriformes; family Acipenseridae; genus Huso; species Huso huso. The sequence continues at coordinate 67,046,392 of CM072669.1, forward strand.
GCCACTGTTGAAATCCTCAATATACAGCGATCATTTAGATTAGATCTTGAACACTGCATGTTTCAGATATCAATTCTGTGTTAGCAAACTTCACAAACAAAAACTGACACCTAGTTATCTTCCCAACCTTCCTGAAATCCTTCACAAGAAGAGCTGCTTGGGATGGGGATGCAATCTCCTGAGGAGGGGTGTAGCGGAGGTGCACATCCCATACGCACGTCTGCATGCCACCCTTCACACATGCATGCATATATCTGGAGACCCACATATCCAATTCTCATGAAACTTGGGGTTCCCATGCTGTAGCATGTGCTGTTGAAAATGTCCCATTCTGGGGATGCAAGGGAGGTGTCTGTCTGTCTGTCTGTCTCCACATGTGTTCATCTGTATGAATATATCTGGAGAACCACATATCTAATTGTGATTAAACATTGCATTGCTAATTCTTATTCTATACTGTTCTTTACATGCAACGTGTTCATCACACTCATAGCTCTCATTTTCAGTTTACAGCCATGACAGCAGATGTATGTTACTGATGTACTTGTTATTCACAGTACAGTGCATCGCAAGGTAAAACATATTAGAAAGTCACTTAGACAACCATTTCAGCTCGTGACTTCAGCAGTTTAATACAGTAAATAACATCCTCATGCAGTAGATACGCTTCCTTTTGAAATGCTAAGCAGATGCAGATCTTCATGTCTGTGAAGTCAGTGGTTAAGATGAGGTTTAAACATACTTTCTTTTCCATACATTACACTTCTTATAAAAAACAGAATACTCCACGAACACTGAGAGAGTGCTGTGGTTATTTCACTCATGAGTAAATACATGTGCACTTACACATAATTACAGTGTTAGTATCCATAGTTAAATGTACTTAATGTGTAAATCTTTTTGCACGATATATGTAAGTACACAATTGTATCAGAAAAGGGTTAGGGTTAAGCTCATCATGTTTCTGGGTTGTTGTTTCAGTTACAGAATCTGCTTTGTTTTGTGCTTGTGTTTGTTAGTTTTCAATGTTGAGTCCACATTTGATTTTATTTGTGCAGGTTTATAGTCATGATTGCTTATGTATGGCACTGTATTTAGGTTAATATGCTGATTCACCTCCTACACTCCATTGAGTGCTAATTACTGTAGTCACTACAATGATCAGTAGCTGCCTGCACACGGCGAAAAGAAAAGAGATCCAAGTTTGTTACAATGTAAATAAAATGAATATCTTTAAGTGAATGAGATCTGGACAATACAGACTTCTGAAACACACAAGTACCCGCTTCAGAAAATCTGCAAACAATGTAACACTTCTTTAGACGTGTATGCAACTGAAAAGTACCCTTGAATGGTTATGTTTCGTCTGGCTTGCTTTGTAAGAACAGATCAGAAGTCACAAATGATCGGATTCTGAAGGGAGCTTTCTACGTGATACTAGTGCTGGGGGGCTTACAGTAACCCTGTACTGAGACAAGAAGATGACAAGAAGTCATACTCAGTTCAGTTTTACCTGACAAGGAAATAATGCCAATCCAGTAAACTCAAACTGGTAATCTGATGTTTGTAATGCACGATCATATCTAATTCAATGCTGTGTTTCATACAGTTATCCCTCATCATCAATGCTCTCATCAGTATCAATAGCTTCACTGTAATGTGAATACAACCTTGGTCGAACTTTTACACTTTTAAGTTAAAGCAAAATACGTCTGCTAAAAGATATACAAATTTTGACAATCATGCCAAACTGGCACTGGCCTACCCCCTCCAGGCATTTCATACATGGAACTTGCATTTCCAAGATCTAGAAAAGTACAGTACGATGACTAGAGCCATTATATCTAATTGTGTTTAAGATTCAGAAACACTAGACTTGCCTTGATTATTTTATATTTAAATAATAGCGTAATAATTCAGAATCGATTCTCTCATTAAGAGGCAGCTGTATACTGTATATCATATTAATAAAACAGACTCTGTTAATAGTGCTGGAATGCCATTCTCAGTCAGGTTACTAATTACTGTCACCTCTGTGCTGGTATATACTGTAGTGCATTGGCAGTTGTTTTAATGTTTGGTTTCTGTGCTGGTATATACTGTAGTGCATTGGCAGTTGTTTTAATGTTTGGTTTCTGTGCTGGTATATACTGTAGTGCATTGACAGTTGTTTTAATGTTTGGTTTCTGTGCTGGTATATACTGTAGTGCATTGACAGTTGTTTTAATGTTTGATTCGTGTGCTGGTATATACTGTAGTGCATTGGCAGTTGTTTTAATGTTTGATTTCAGGTGCTGGTATATACTGTAGTGCATTGGCAGTTGTTTTAATGTTTGTTTCTGTGCATTGACAGTTGTTATAATGTAGTGCATGTGACAGTTGTTTTAATGTTTGGTTTCTGTGCTGGTATATACTGTAGTGCATTGGCAGTTGTTTTAATGTTTGGTTTGGCAGTTGTTTTGTGCTGGTATATACTGTAGTGCATTGGCAGTTGTTTAACTGGTATATAGTGCATTGGCAGTTGTTTTAATGTTTGGTTTCTGTGCTGGTATATACTGTAGTGCATTGGCAGTTGTTTTAATGTTTGGTTTCTGTGCTGGTATATAATGTTTGTAGTGCATTGGCAGTTGTTTTAATGTTTGGTTTCTGTGCTGGTATATACTGTAGTGCATTGACAGTTGTTTTAATGTTTGGTTTCTGTGCTGGTATATACTGTAGTGCATTGGCAGTTGTTTTAATGTTTGATTCGTGTGCTGGTATATACTGTAGTGCATTGACAGTTGTTTTAATGTTTGGTTTCTGTGCTGGTATATACTGTAGTGCATTGGCAGTTGTTTTAATGTTTGGTTTCTGTGCTGGTATATACTGTAGTGCATTGGCAGTTGTTTTAATGTTTGATTCGTGTGCTGGTATATACTGTAGTGCATTGACAGTTGTTTTAATGTTTGGTTTCTGTGCTGGTATATACTGTAGTGCATTGGCAGTTGTTTTAATGTTTGATTCGTGGTGGTATATACTGTAGTGCATTGCAGTTGTTTTAATGTTTGTCTGTTGGTATATAGTTGTTTTAATGTTTGGTTTGTGCTGGTATATACTAGTGCATTGGCAGTTGTTTTAATGTTTGATTTCTGTGCTGGTATATACTGTAGTGCATTGACAGTTGTTTTAATGTTTGGTTTACTGTGTGCTGGTATATGTTTGTAGTGCATTGACAGTTGTTTTTGTTTGTTTGGTATATACTGTAGTGCATTGACAGTTGTTTTAATGTTTGATTCGTGTGCTGGTATATACTGTAGTGCATTGACAGTTGTTTTAATGTTTGGTTTCTGTGCTGGTATATACTGTAGTGCATTGGCAGTTGTTTTAATGTTTGGTTTCTGTGCTGGTATATACTGTAGTGCATTGACAGTTGTTTTAATGTTTGATTCGTGTGCTGGTATATACTGTAGTGCATTGGCAGTTGTTTTAATGTTTGGTTTCTGTGCTGGTATATACTGTAGTGCATTGGCAGTTGTTTTAATGTTTGGTTTCTGTGCTGGTATATACTGTACATTGACAGTTGTTTTAATGTTTGCATTGGTACAGTTGTTTGACAGTTGTTTTAATGTTTGGTTTCTGTGCTGGTATATACCAGTGCATTGATGTTTTAATGTTTGGATTCTGTGGTGGTATATACCGTAGTGCATTGACAGTTGTTTTAATGTTTGGTTTCTGTGCTGGCATATACCAGTGCATTGGCAGTTGTTTTAATGTTTGATTCAGGTGTGGTGGTATATACTGGTGTACATGAAGTTGTTTTAATGTTTGGTTTCTGTGTTGGTATATACTGTAGTGCATTGGCAGTTGTTTTAATGTTTGCTCTATGTTGGTGTATACTGTAGTGCATTGGCAGTTGTTTCATTTGATTCGTGTGCTGGTATATACCAGTGCATTGCAGTTGTTTTAATGTTTGTTTCGTGTTGGTATATACTGTAGTGCATTGGCAGTTGTTTTAATGTTTGGTTTGTGCTGGTATATACTGTAGTGTATTGGCAGTTGTTTTAATGTTTGGTTTCTGTGCTGGTATATACTGTGCGTATCAAGAAGTTGTTCTTTAATGTTTGGTTTCTGTGTTGTACATACTGTAGTGCATTGACAGTTGTTTTACTGTTTGTTCTAGCCGGTATTACACCGTAGCATCAGCAGCCGTCTTTAACGTCTATTCCCCAGCCGGCATAACTGCAGCGCACTGGACAGTCATCTTTACCTGCTCATTCTGCGCCGGTATTACACCGTAGCGCATCAAGCAGCTTGCTCGAACTGCCCATTCCGCCGGTATTACACCGCAGCGCACCGACAGCTTGCCTTAATCGCTATTCCAGCTGGCATAACTGCAGCGCATCGACAGCATTGTCTTTAATCGCCTGGTTCTGTGCTGGCATACACCGCAGCGCATTGGCAGTCGGTCGACCGCTCATTCTCTGTGTCATATTACACCTGTAGCGTATCATAGTCATTCAACGTTCATTCCCCCAGCCGGTACATACACTTGCAGCGCATCATGGTGTTGTCTTTAATCGCTCATTCCCCTGCGCCGGTATTACACCGCAGCGCATCACAGCTGTCTTTAACGTCATTCCTGCGCCGGTATACAACTGCGCACTGGCAGTCATTCTAAATCTGCCTGGTCTGCGCCGGTATACAATGCGGCGCACCGACAGCCGGTCTTTAATTGCCTGGTCTCCAGCCGGTACACCTGCAGCGCATCAAGCAGTCATCTTAACGCCTATTCCCCCAGCCGGTACACAATGCAGCGCACTGACAGTCGGTTTTAATGTCATTCCAGCTGGCATTAATACTGCAGCGCATCAAGCAGTCATTCTTAATCGCCTGGTCTCCAGCCATATGACACCCCTGCAGCGCATCAAGCAGTCGTCTTGAATCGCTCATTCTGCGCTGGCACATAACTGCAGCGCATCATAAAGCCGTCTTTAATCGTTCATTCTGTGTCATATTACAACCGCAGCGCATCAGCAGCCGGTTCAATCGCCCATTCCTGCGCCTGGTACATAACCGCAGCAGCATCATCAGTCATTCTAACGTCATTCCTGCGCCGGCATTACACCGTATGCGCACTCATCAGCCATCTTTAACGTCTCATTCCCGTGCTGGTATTAACGTAAAAGCATCAGCAGCCATTCTACCGCCTATTCTGTACTGGCATACACCAGCGCATCAAGCAGTCATTCTGAATGTCTGGCTCTTGCGCCGGTACATAACCGCAGCGCACCGATCAGGCCGTCTTTAATCGTCTATTCCAGCCGGCATTACGTCCGGTGCGCATCATAAGTTTGCCTTTAACGTTCATTCCGTTTGGCATACACCGTAGCGCATCAAGCAGCCGTCTTTAATCGCTTTCCATTCCGTGCCGAGTACATAACCGTAAAAGTGCATCATAGCCGGTTCAACGTCTGGTTCCGCGCTGGTATTACAACCGTAGCGCACTGGCAGTCATCTTTAATCGCCTATTCCCCTGCGCCGGTATTACACCGTAGCGCATCAAGCAGCTGTCTTCTACCGCCTGGCTCTGCGCTTGGTATTATTGCACCGTAGCGCATCAGCAGTCATTCAATCACCATTCTGTGCTGGCATAATCGCAGCGCATCAGCAGCTTGTCTTTAATTGCCTATTCTTGCGCCGGTATTACAACCGTAGCGCATCACAGCTTGCCTTAATGTCATCTTCCGTGCCGGTATTAAACTGCAGCGCATCATAGCCATCTTTAATCGCTCATTCTGCGCCGGTATTACAACTGCAGCGCATCAGCAGCTCGTCTTGAATGTCTATCTTTGCGCTGGCATTACACCGTAGCGCATCGACGTTTGCCTTTAACGTCTGGTCTCCGCGCCGGTACACCGTAAGCGCATCATAAAGCCACTTAATGCCTGGCTCTGCGCCGGTACACACCGCAGTGCGCATCGACAGCCATCTTTAATCGTCTATCTTCCAGCCGGTATTACACCCGTATGCGCATCAGCAGCTTGCCTGAATGTCTATTCCCCTGTGCCGGCATACACCGTAAGCGCACTGGCAGTCATTCTAACGCTCATTCCCCCGCTGGCATATTACACCGTAGCGCATCGATCAGCTGGTTCCGAATCGCTTTTCCATTCTGCGCCTGGTATTACACCTGCAGCGTACCGGACAGTCATCTTAACAACCATTCCCCAGCCGGTACATAAATCAGCGCATCAAGCAGCCGTCTTTAACGCTCATTCTCAGCTCGGTACATACCCCGTGCAGCGCAACAGCAGCCGTCTTTAACGCTCATTATTCCAGCTGGTACATACTGTAGCATCGACAGCTGGTTCTGAATCGCCTGTTTCCAGCCGGCATACAACCGCAGCGCATCGACAGCTTGTCTTAATCGTCTGCCTCTGCGCTGGTACATAACCGTGCGCACGGACAGTCGCCTTTAATCGCCTGTCTTCAGCCGGTATTACACCGTAGCGCATCGACAGCTTGTCGAATCGCTCCATTCCCAGCTCGGTACATAGTTCTTTGCTTTAATGTCCTTTTGGAGTTAATGAAGATGGCTGAACCCCTGCTTCTAAAGCTTTTTTTCCTCCTGAAAACCTAGTGTCCAAAGGCTACCAGTAAAATACCTCTGCCCTTTGATACCTATTAAACCATTGACTGACCAGACCCAACCGCAATGTAGAGGGAGAGACCCATGCACCACGCAGACCCAACCATGCTTGGCCAGATCCTGATGAGACCCACTAAACTGACCAGGACCCAACCATGCTTACTGAAGATGGTCCTAACCCACTAACAAGACTCAGGGAGTTAGCATCAGATACAGATGGGAAACCCACTGCACTGACCAAAGACAACCCATTATTTAAGATACTGATGAGACCCACTGCACTGACCAGGCACAGGGCCATCGAGCTCAGACAATGGGATGAGACCCACTGCACTGACCAGCACACCTTTTTTTATTAAAAAGATACTCATGAGACCCACTGCACTGACCAGACCCAAATCGGCATTTATTGTTTAAGATACTGATGAGACCCACTGCACAAGAGAAGATTCACGCGGCATGAATACCAGATGGGTGATGAGACCCATGCACTGACCAGGCACAGGATGTGGACCATGAGATGGATGTATCTTTGTGTCCTCTGGAAAGAGCTGCATGTCCTAAGTGTCTTACCTGGATGGGGTTAGGTTGTGTTGTCTGGTTCTTTGCGTTTGTGTGGGTGGAATGGCGAAGTTCAGTTAAAGAACCCAACGCCCACATTTCGTTTTTGGGGATGCATGAGTTTAACCCTAACTGCTGTGATTAACATAGTTTTATATACAATAACGGTGTATTCATAAATGTGTATCTATTAAATGGCTCTTGAAGTTGAGGGGAATACAATGCCACTTCTTCAGGTACAGTGGCTTGAAAACTATTTCAGGAGACTGGCAGACCAGTTTTGAGGTCAACTTTGCTGTATCAAACCCCAAGTTCCCCTAGTGTGCCACATGCAGTGGCTCAGAAACCCAGTCTCCCTGAAACCAGGTTCCATGCTGCAGGAGTGGCTTTGTGTTCCCCTCAGCTTTATAGATGCCAAAGACCCATGTAAAATAGGAAATAAAGAACAATCTACACTGGTTCAATGTTTTAATGTAAATATTAACACATGCATTTATAACGGATATCAAAGCATTACACTGTTTCTTATTCTTATTTAAGGTGTTTGTGCTGATAGATCCAATGCATTGAAGGGATAAGAAAGAATCCTTACTTACAGAGCTTAGGGAAACTGACAAGGTGCTGTTATTGAATTGTGATTGGATAATACACCAGGGTTAAAGAGTATGAAGTCTTTAAATCTATGGATTGGTTCCATCTTTCCTTTGTGTCTTTATGGTGTTTGCAATACTGGGTTCTTGATGTTTAATATTGAGTTTCATTTTTCTATATCTACCTTTATGCTAGAGCTGGGGCTTTTGAGCTTGTCTGGGGAATCCTAAGTGGGTCGGGTATGTCACAGGGAATTGGTAAGACTGTGAAGAAAGTAGATATCGCCTATCCTGGGTGATAGATATAGATAGATATGAGGGAAGGGATTAAACCATCTTGTCCCGTGGTGAACAGCGGCATGCAACCCAGTAAATAGATAACAGCCTTAGTGTAGAAATTGGACAGAAAAGAATTGAGTGGGCAGAAAAGATAGACCGGATAGCAATGGTCTCTAGTGTGTGACGCCCTGGAGTTACAAAATAACGGACATGTGGTACCAGGGCCGGCTGGTAGGGAGACCCAGGGACTGACCAGGATGACAGTATCATCAGATACCGATGAGACCCACTGAAGAAGACCAGACCCCGGCAGGCTTACATCACGATACTGATGAGGACCCACTGCACTGACCAGACCCAACCATGCTGCACTTCAGATACCAATAACGCCCCTGGTTACTGCCTCAGATATATCACGGCCTTCCCTTCAGATTGCTTTTATGGAACCCACCACACCAATATTTGTAACGTTAGTCACTTTAGATCTAGTCATGATGTATAGCTATGCACTGACCAGAAACATTCTCTCTTTTCTTCTCTCTCTCTGATGATACCATTTAGCTGTTAAATTGACCAAACTCAACAAAATCTTAGCAAGCAGAGAGCTGATGGTAACCATCAGACCTGACCAGACCCAACCGTTTTAGCTTCAGATACTGATGGAACCCACTGCACTGACCAGACCCAAATTACAAGTTTAGCTTCAGATATCGTAGCTGATGATATCACACTCCCCAAGTGGGTGCAAGGGCTGTTGAACAACAAATAATGACGAGTTGTTTGTGGGATACAAAAGCTGCAATTGTGGCCTCCGGAAGAGAAGAATTCCTATCTTACTCTAACAGTAAGAAATTATGAGAGTAATTCTATCATCCACTCTGGGCTGTACTGTCAAAAGTATAATGTGGTGGAGCAAACATGAAATAAAGAGCTGGGAGTGGGAAGGATTGAATTACAGCAGCTCAAACAGGCAGGGATATAAGATTTTAACAAAGAAAGTGGTCTGAATAAAAAAACATGTTGTTGCAGCATTTTGAAAATGATGACGTAGGGAATTCTAATGTCTCCTGATCACGCTGTACACTGCTTATATTAACTACAGTGTGGTGCCTTGCAAGAGAACAAAAGAAAGCCCTCTGCTCAGAGAGACAAATTTTGCCTATTTAAAACAATGCAGGGGGTCTATTGAGAGACTTTTTTATTCTTCACAGGGCAATGGCAAAGATTCCTGATAAATCATTTGTTATCACCCTAGTTGTAAAGTAGGAAGTCATTAGATGTGTCATAGGTTCAGAACAGGAAGGTAGCATTTCTGGACCTGTTGGAAACAGTGAGCACCCCATAAGAGCTGAGCTAGAGAACAAAAGAATAATGAAAAACTCTGCCATCTCTTGCACCCATCCTGTGAAATAAAATGACTGAAGCCTAAGAGCTATTCAAATGAATTCCTCCTGACTTTGTCAGTAACGCATTATTATTATTTGTTTATTATTAGATGCCTTTATTAGCGCGACTCATAGAGAGTAGGGTAGTGAACTATGCATCAGCTGCAGAGCAGTCACCAGTAGTATCCATTTGGACCGCTTCCAACGGACGCCCGCAGAAATTAGCTTAGACTTTATTCACTGCCGCGACGCCTGATGCCACGGATTAACTGATGTGTGAAAATAAACGCAAATGAATTGTATTTGACTGTATTTTGAGATATGGAAATGAGGGAACAAATATTGTAATTAGTTGGTATTGGAAAAGGAGTGCCCAAGGTTCAAGAAAGGCTAAATATGAATGTGTTTAGAATTTACAGGGTTTTTTTTTATTAGGAGATTGAATCCCAATGAGGTGAGGTCGGTGATGGAAGATAAGAAGAATAAATAAGATGTGTCGAGGTGATATAAAACCACTGAAGATAAGAAGAATAATCCGGAGAATGGCTTTTACTGAAGATAAATGGGCTAACCCATCCTAATTATTTGATATAAAGTAAATACCAATACTAAATAATAACACCAACTGTCGATATAAACCTTGTGTTTAAAAATAATCTGATATCCAATTAGATTTAAAACCACCAGCAGGGCAAGAAAATCCTAATTTAATGAGATGAGAGCCATCAAGATATAATCCGAATTAACGAACTGGACAATGAGGAAAGAATCCATCGAACAATGTAAGAAGAATAACCGTAATGAGGTGATATTAAACGTGTAAAGATAAGAATAAGAATAGAAAATATTTCAGACGGAAAATCTGAAGATATTAGAATAGATCCTATTTGTGACTTCTAGATCATGGAAGCCATGGTAAGATAAACTGTCATAGCCCAATGAGGTGATATAAAAACCCCTGAAGATAAGAAGAAAACCTAATAGTAACTATATATAAACAATTTAGAAAGAAGTTTAACCCTTAAAAATGAAATCTATTTTTTGTTGAAGATAAGAAGAATAATCCTAATGAGGCATATAAAACCACTGATTATTGGGAAGAATAATCCCAACAAATGTGGGGTGATCCAAAACCCCTGGCCGATTTTTGGTCCTAGTCCTCCCCTGATGAGACCCAACCATGCCACTGAAGATAAGATGAGACCCACTGCACTGACCAAACCCAACCATGCTTTGCTTCAGATAAGAAGAAGAATCACTGCACTGAGTGGGATATAAACCACTGAAGATAAGAGAATAATGTGGGACCCACTGGAGGGGATAGACACAGGGAAGCTTAGAAGAAGATACCAATGGGACCCATATTGACCATCAACAGGGATGGTTAGTATTAGATCCTGATGACCCAATTATAAAACCATCAGACCTAAGAAGAACTTAGCTTCAGATACCGATATAAACCACTGAAGATAAGAAGAAGGGATGCTTAGTATCAGAAACCGATAAAGATAAGAAGAATAACCAGACATGAGGATGATTAAAACCACTAAAGATAACTCCACTGCATCCCAATGGGATGCTTAGCAAGAAACTGAAGGGACCCACTGAACGACCAGATGGAGGGATATAAGAAACTTCAGATACTGATGGGACCCACTGCAATGACCAGACATAGGATGCCAGTTGGTGAGTGTGGCTGGACCTGCACATCCCGCTCCAATGCTAATAAGGTGAAAGTTATCATCTTATGAAGTCAGACATCTATTAATGCAAACTGCAAAGCAATGTAAATCCACTAACTTTTTAACCCAGTGACCCACCTTGGATGTGATGTTTGAAACTTCATGACCCATATGTTTTAAAACAAATTGTCTCCCAGCAAAAAAAACAAACCAAACATAAAATGACCCAATTCACTGTCAGGAAATGTCTGATATTAACAAGGACAAGAATAGAGCTTTAATAATATGGGATAAGTAGATGGCTTATACCTACATTGAGAGACATGCCTGGTTCCCTGCTACCGAAGTTAATGCTGATACCAGGACAGCGGGCAGCTGGAACTGACCTGGTAAGACTGCTGCTGCCACTGCAGGGAACTGCAAACTGGTGCTACTACTTCTAGACCTGGTAAGACTGGTGCTGCTACCAAAGGAACTGGTAAGACTGGCGCTGCTACCGCTGGGACCGTTGGGCGACCGGTGCCGCCACTGCTGGAACTGGTAAGATTGGCGCCAACACCGCTGGTGCTGCTACCGCTGAAACTGGCAAGACTGGTGCTGACACTGCTGGGACTGGCCAGACTGGTGCTGACACTGCTGGGACTGGCCAGACTGGTGCCGCTACTGCTGGAACTCCTAAGAGATTGGCGCCAACACTACCGGTGCTGCTACCGCTGAAACTGGCAAGACTGGTGCTGACCACCGCTGGGACTGGCAAGACTGGTGCTGACACCAAGCTGGGACTGTACTGGTGCTGACACTGCTGGGACTCCGGCTGTGACTGGTGCTGACACCGCTGGGACTGGTAAGATTGCTGGATACTAGTGCTCAGATTGATAGGAATACTGGGACTGTATGATACCATGATTAAACACTTTAAATATAGAGCTCTGCCAATCCTCCTATGGCTGGATCTATTGAAACATCTGTAACATGTCCTCCTGGGACGCCTCATTGTCTCTGTGGACATATAGCAGGCAAGGCCATTCAGTCTATTTTTACCCATACTGCTATGGTAGACCAATCAAACATATTGAAAGGATGCTCCTTGAAGCTAAACTCTTTCTTCATCACATGAACAGCACAGTAACACACCAGACAGCAACCAACTACCCACCCAAAGGTGTAGCGCCACAGATATTTGAGACAAAGTAGACCAACTTGGAAACCCCCAGAGTCCCAAATGGCGGCTGGCGACCAGTTCCAGGGCTGGCCGGGTGCAGTGCCAAGTAGGGGAAAGGTTGCAGTGGTCCTGGTGCTGTAGCAAGTCACACCTGTGCCAAATACACATGGCCCCATGCATTGGGGCCAGTAGACAGGACTGTATATCGTGCTATAAACGAGGCCAGGGCAATACTTGACAGAGCATCAGTGTGTGCAGTTAAAGTGACGGTGAAATAAATAAATGCATATAAATAAAGCAAACACATTTTCTGCAACACATCAGTATTAAAAAACAGTACTTCCTTGGATTTTTTTTCTTTAAAGAAAACATTAATAAAATCTATATTTTAAAAACTGCTTGTCGCTAAACAGTGAATTTATGGATAGAATTACCTCCAATTCTTCTAACCCATGACATCGGGCCATCGTGAAAAAATACAATACTCTGAAAAGGCCAAAAAAAACACTTAAATCATTATATCGGGGAGGGGGGAAGGCGCCAAGCATTGGCGCAAGTGTTGTGGGCGGCAGCTAAGCATCACATTGCACAGGACTGTTAGCAGAAAAACACATTAATATAAGAAGTAATATAAAAATCACTAAACATTCTTAACCTAGAGTTGGCTTCTCCTGAAAGAAATGCTATAGATTGGTATCTTTGTTTTATCTTGCATAGCGTACAGCATTTAATCATCCATTAAATAATATAATGGGCTACCCACCTGCTGCTCCAGGGGCCAGTTGTACCTAATGAACAAAAAAAAAGTGGGACTGGATCCAGGATCACTGCAGCAGATCATGTGAAGGCAGTGCCACTTAGCGGATCTGAATCAGGCTCCACTGATCCCTAATCTTCATCCAATTTGGAGCCGCATGCGTAACCAGGGAAACTGACCAGTGAGGAGCGAAAGCATGTGTGCGGGGCGGTTTAACACCCCAAGGCTGTCAAACGTGCATCCAACCTGAGATCGGGGCTACGCTACACCCTGATGTTTATGGAGGTCCTGCTGCAAGTTTTATAGCTGGGTGAAGAGAGGTACAACTCAAATGAGTTGCCCAAGGTTACAAAGCATGGGAGCTGTGGAGTGGGAGTTTGATCCAGGACCTCCGGCTCTCCAAGGTCTGCAGTGCCAGGCGTGATGACTCCTGATGGGAGTGTGCTGTAGTACTGCCAACATGCTTACATTGCATCTATAGTAGTCTCCAACCCGGGTCCTGGAGAGTCTGGGTTTAGGGGAAGTGTCTTCACATCATCAGTGGCTGGAAGATCTGGAAACATGTACATCTTGATTAATTAAGCCAATAACTGGTTCAATCAGTAACTGAGAGCTCAGTGGAACAGAAAACCCATCATCTCCAGAGCCAGGTTTGAGACCCTGATCTATAGAGTACTACCATCTACTGAACAACTGAAACTCTGTAGACTTGTTTTCTCAATTCAGTGCCATCCTGCTGCCAAGAATGTGTTGGTGGAAATTTAATTCATTCCACATTCCGGGTTCTTTTAAAACATGGTGAGGCAGGTCCACTGCCCGCCACGGAACTGCTTTCATTTGGCTTCCTTTTAAATAAAGTTATTGAAATTGGTATATTTGCAGGTATGGAGTTAAAACCCATCCCTGCAAATCAGGTGATGAACGTGGTGGTCTGATTGAATAAGGGATTGCCGATGAGGGTCTGCAACATGTATAAAACACAGCTAGGATGAGTAGGTTTGCGTGAAACTGAGAGAGAGACTGTTGAGTCTTTTACCCCAGGACAGCAGTAAAGATAAAGTCTATTAGACGTAATAGCGTTCTGCCAGCAGGACCTCCATTATTATAGAGCAGCAGTAATACAAATGGAGGCAAGCTTTTGTTGATAGCTTTGTTTTGAAATAGTTTGTATTGTTGTTTTGTATTTGTGTGGCCAATGTTTGTAAGCCGCGGTCCTGCAGAAGAAGAATGCCACCCTTAGTGCCACCTCGGTGGTGGTGCTGGTATTGTATCTGCTCTGTTTTGTTGTTACTCTCTCGTAACCCGATGCTCCTGTACTCCCCACCACAGACACATGGTAAGAGGGCTTTGATAACTACTGTATAATGCATGTATCTGCTTTGTTTTTGATTTTAAACTTATAAGTGAACACTGTTTTGTGCAGGTCAGTGATTTGGATTTAAGTAAAACATTCAGAAAAATATAAGTGTAAAACATTTTTTTACCAAGCTTTGAACTGTACTGTACTTTTAAAAATTCGAAACTTTTGTTAACACAGAAGGAGAAAACAAAGAGTAATGAAAAAAAAACAACCCAACGGGTTTGGCATGGCAATGCCCAGACTGGTAAGTCTAAGAACACCCCAGCAGCTCATGAACCCAATTCCTTCCCATTGAATAATTCGTCAAAGCACGCCCTGGGTGATGGTAATTGACAATAGAAACAGTGTACTGCAGCAGGAAGGCCAGTGGTACAGCAGAGGTGGATTGTTGTACCAAACTGTACAAATTCATGGATATTACAATTGAGGGTACTGACTCATCTGTGGTGCCACGCTATGTGCAATTCTCTGTAGGGATGTGTACGAATCAGGTTGTGGAGAGTCTGATTGTCGCTGCTGTGTAACAGGGCGGAGGCTGGGCATAAACCTTACAGACATACCCCCCCTCTTGTATAAACCTGTATTCACGCTTTCATTCAAGAGCACTGGTCTCCCATGCGTAAAATCTGTAATGGTAGCCTACCACACAGCAAAAGCTGCAGTGTAAATAGAATTCATGAAATGTGTCATTGCATTCAATCAAGCATACAGTATATTGCTCTGTTATCAATACATTATTCTTAACCATTCCAAACACTGTCCCCAAGGCCTGACAATCCCTGTGACTCTCTTAAATTCCAAAGCAAAGCATGCTGACCTGCATGCAGCTACGCGAGCTAATAGCACTGCACAACATTAGTTGTATGAACTGTGCTGGGAATGCATGCCAATTGAAACTTTTCAATGTAGCTATTTAAGGGAAATGACACCCATTATTGAGAACCCTGGTAAAACAAGCTCATCCTGTTGGTGAATGCAAGTTTCTTTTGCAGGTTGAAACCTCAATAATGCAAACCTTGGCTAATCATACAACCAAGTGCTGCATCAAGGTCCCAACTAAGATGGATGAGAGAGTAGTTATTTCCTGAATCTCTGAATATAAAGCACACACATGCAATCCCAAACAGTTCTAACCAGGGAGGATTTGGTAGTGATCAATCAGTTTGTCCAGCGAGTCCCATGAGCCCACCAAGCTGCGGGTCATAAGCGCTAAGGCTGGCACTGTTAGAACGGGCAAATCAGACTATTCACAGGATTTATGGATTAACAGCTTCCCATAAAAAGTACCCACGAAAGTAAGGTGCTAAAGACAGCCAGCGTAACATCACTACATGGAATAGATTTAAAATCAAGTTTGAAAGAAAAAAAATGAAACAAATTCCCACACATAATTATTTTGTATAAACAGCTTCTACTGGCAAAACATAGAGCATTGGACAGAAACTTAGGTTTTTTATAAGGCTGGAGTGGAACAGTGAAAATGTTTGTTTTTTTCCAGTGTTAATGTAGCTGGTACTGATAAGAAATACTACAGCATACTGAGCGTTTTTGACCAATTACTGTGTTTCTGCAAGCTTCAAAGATCATAACAACACTGAAAAACATTCTGTTCTCAGGCAAAACCAGCACTGACATTGAAACAAAGACACAATCAACCATGCAGGCCGTAACACCAAGAGGTACCAGCAACAAAACAAGCCAAACCATAAACAATATCAGAAAAGATTGGCCTGCTGCATTTCACACCAGACCATCGGGCTATCTGCAATGCTTATGCTGCACTGCTCCAGTGCTCGCTCTGGGCATGTGCGAGGAACACAAGCAATATATCTATCACCAGCACATGTGCTTTATGTTTACATACACAACGGCATGTCCAATACAACTGCCTCCCCTGTGCACAGAGGTTCATAACCCGCTTCTACTGCTGTTGAGCTTGCCTCAGGACATGTTTTGCTAGGCCACTGAACAGGCAGTGTTGAAGTGTTACTGAACAGCCTGCAGGGTTTAGCAACAGAGCACCACACTTACCATTACATGCATTTTCGTTTCATATCTTTTCAACATATTCAACAAGGATTCACATATCCTTGAGAAATGGGTCATCTTCTGCTTGAAGTTCTTAATTTTGCCTCCTCAGATTCTGAGAGATGTTCATTCAGAAACTCATTTTGTTTTCAAAGATTGCACTGTTGAGATTTGAAATCCTAAATCTTACTGAGGAAGTATCTTCCTAGTGTTGGGTTTACTCTCTGTTTAATCTCCCACCTTTTAATGTTTGCAATTATTCTAGTGGTTCTGTAAGTGCTGCTTGCTGCATTATTCAGTCACTTATATTTCTCCAACCTGCCCTGACCTGGTTTTGAGCTGCTTTGAACTTATGTCTGAGAACAAGGCTTGTTAGATGGAATCGCTCTCATTCCATTTAGATCATGTGACAATGTGATCTTTCAATCCAGGTCTCCAATCTACTCCACATGTATACATACAGAGAATAGGAGTGGACTGGGAACAAGCACAACCACAAAGCAATGTGCAGTAGCAGTAACTGTGCAGAGGGACAACCACTGTATAAAACCTGCATAAACTGCAAGACAAATCTCATGTCAGTGTTAAAGTGCTGTTTTCATCCTTATACACCTGAGTATCACAAATTTCAAAAAAAACAAAACCCTATTCATCTGAAGAGACTTTATTTGAGATTTTAAAATGAATAAAAAGTACCAGAGTTAGCAATCAGAGTCACCAAATCTCTGTGAAACAAGTGATTAAACAGAAGGGTGGCTGATGTGTCTGTTGCATCTGCTGTTACATTGAGTACAATGTCCTCCAACCAACCAACAAAAACCCCAGATATCGGAAAACCTCAATGAAATGAAAGAGGAACAAGTATCCACACCGAAACAGGAATATAGGAATGTTTGTCTTCTACCAACCTCGACACGCTCATATGTACATTTCTGAAAAAATTGCGCTGTGGCTGGCTTCGCTGTGCTTTCCTCTGGTAAAAGGGAGTCACTGTCGAACTGGCACAGCAGTGAAACATCAGCTACACATTAACTGTCGGGGGGGGCAGACAGTTATATTCAGGAGCTCTTATCATAGACTTGTGGAAAGGCCAGAAATGAGGCAACTACATTAAAAAAATCCATTGAGATTCCTGCAACATATACTGTACCAAATTTGAGTGATTTTCATACATTACCAGATGGAACCAAAAGCATGTGTACATTTCCCCAATACCTGTCTCAGGGTAATGTATTCCAAACTGTTATATAAAAAAAGTTGCATTGTAATTTTAAAATGACAGCAGGTAGTTTATGCTTTGTAGTGGGGGGATTACACTGACTTAGCATGAGAGAACATTTCATAACCCTTAGAATCAGAAGGGAAAGGACTGCCAGAGGTGGTTTTAGGGGTACAGTACTTGCTTACGGAGATACTCTGTTAAGCTGAGAACCTGAATGATTTATGTACCCAATTTTAACCAGTTGGTTGCCATCCTGGCCAACATCAGATTCAAGGTTTAATATCATTTGGCCTCTGCTTATTATTAAGCCAAACATGATATAGCTACAGTATGTGTTAAAGCATGATACAGATCATTATGTATGGATGGAATACAGTAACTTGGAAACCATATAGGAAAAGAACTCCTGCGTCTGATTGTGTGAACATATTTGAAAGATATGAAATGTGTTTTTGTATGTAGACTTCATCTACCATCTATTTCCCAACAAAGGCATTTAAGGCCCATCGCTGATGTGGAATGGAGGGTCATTCAAGTAAATATTGAAAACGTATCATTCTAATTCTTATAAGCCAACTGGTTCTGTTTCTGGAGTGGGCATGGTTCTACTGATGCTCAGTCAGTCCAGGTATCATCTCTGTTTTCGGACATTCCAGTTTTGTCCACATGCAAAGTGCTGCCTGGGAGGAAGCATGTATGAATAATAAATTTGGGCAGCAGATGTGGGAGAAAGTGATTTTCAGGCTCTGGACCGCCCTTGACCGAGGGTCGTGAGTTCAATCCCCAGTGGAGGACACTGCTGCTAAATCTCTTGAGCAAGGTACTTTTTACCTAGATTGCTCCAGTAAAAAAACCCAAACTGTATAAAATGGTAATTGTATGTAAAAAATAATGTTGTAACAATTGTAAGTCGCTCTGGATAAGGTGTGTCTGCTAAGAAATAAATAATAATAAAATGATCATAGTGATCTTGCCAGGTTTTACCCTTAATAAATACATTCAGAACCAGTCGGCTGCTGAAACTGCTATCTCCCGGTTTCTTTAGCACACAGACTTGTAATTTTAATACGTAGCAAGAAAACATAATACAGTCCATCCTTGAACCATGTTTCAAAATGACACAGTAAAGGGCTCCTCAGGACCATGATTATTTTGTTCAGCAGAAAGCATGGCAGTGATTCTGCTCTTCTCAGCTCCTGAACTGCAGTGTGGGGAAGTATTCCCAAACTGGAAATCTAGTTTCTTGACAGTGTTTTGGCATCACATATAGAACACCACAGCTGAGCCAAAGGAAATAAGTAGTTATGACATGTCAATGCAGTATCTTTCAAAGTAATTCAAAGAATACGGTAATTAAGCTCATTATACAGTAAAGAAATGTGCAATGAAGGTATTGCTTTTGTACCCCATGCATGGTAGGACACAGCTGGTCTCCTTGTTTTAGGAACTGAAGTATAATATGAAAGCTTAATGTGATGCTGTTTCACTAGAGGAGATGGCTGAATACAGAATAGTTTTTTACTACATGATGATTTACCCGTGAAACTAAGTCATTCAACGGCTGCTAACAAGAGACCACTTCAAATATAATCCCTAAGACATTATTTAGAGCACCTGTATATCCCAATCATACAGCACTCATTACAGCCAAGGAACATCCTATAGATCAAGCATCATATACTAGCAAACACCTGTATACCCCTCTAATCTCTACAGTACTCATTAAGCAGCTATGTAGAACATCTCTATAGATCAAGCATCATATACTAGCAAACACCTGTATACCCCCCCTAAATCACATAGCACTCATTACAGCCAAGGAACATTGCATAGATCACATCATATACTAGTAAACACCTGTATACCCCTAATCATACAGCACCTATTAAGCAGCTACAAGGAACATTCCCATAGATCACATCATATACTAAAGTCGTCCTGTATACCCCTAATCATACAGCACCTATTACAGCTAAGGAACATCTCTATAGATCACATCATATACTGCTATTAGCAAACACCCAGTATACCCCTAATCATACAGCACTCATTATAAGCTAAGGAACATCTTATAGATCACATCATATACTAGCAAACACCTGTATACCCCCCTAATCATACAGCACCTTACAGCAGCCACAAGGAACATATCATAGATCACATCATATACTAGCAAAACACCTGTATACCCCCAATCATACAGCACCTATTACAGCCAAGGAACATCTCATAGATCACATCATATACTAGCAAACACCTGTATACCCCTAATCATAAAGCACTCATTACAAGGAACATCTCAGATCACATCATGTTACCAGGCAAACACCTGTATACCCCCAATCACAGCACTCATTACAGCCAAGGAACATCTCTCATAGATCACATCATATACTAAAGTAAACACCTCTATACTCCCCTAATCATACAGAAAGCACCTATTACAGCCAAGGAACATCTCATAGATCACATCATATACTAGCAAACACCTGTATACCCCTCTAATCATACAGCACTCATTACAGCCAAGGAAACATTCTATAGGATCACATCATATACTTGTACACCTGTATACCCCTAATCATAAGCAGCACCTGGCTACAGCTAAGGAACATTCCCATAGATCAGCATCACCATATACTAGCAAACACCTGTGGCAAATTCTAATCACAAGGTTGCAGCACTCATTACAGCCAAGTGAAACATCTCTATGGATCACATCATATTCTAGCAAACACCTGTATACCCCCCTAATCATACAGCACCCATTACAGCCAAGGAACATCTCATAGATCAAGCATCATATACTAGTAAAACACCTGTATACCCCCCCCTAATCTCATACAGCACCTATTACAGCCAAGGAACATCTCTCATAGATCACATCATATACTAGCAAACACCTGTATACCCCTAATCATACAGTACCTATTACAGCCAAGTGGAACATCTCATAGATCACATCATATACCTGAGGTAAACACCTGTGGTATACCCCTAATCATATACAGCACCTATTACAGCCAAGGAACATCTCATGATCACCATCATATACTAGCAAACACCTGTATACCCCAATCATACAGCACCTATTACAGCCAAGGAACATCTCATAGATCACATCATATACTAGCAAACACCTCTATACCCCTAATCATACAGCACTCATTACAGTCAAACTGTGCTAGAGATAAATAATACATAAAAGTAAAGCATAAATTTGTCTGCCTTTGAATTGCTATAGTCTCATATACTGTAGTCATAGAGACAAGAGAAAGAGCTTTCTGCCTGGTGGAAAGGCTATAAATAGTTTTGGAAAAGAGTTACAGGGAATTCCTTCTTCTGTGTTTCCTGTATGTACTGCAGCTGTACATTGTTCTGCCCTTAGACTCCATTACAGCTTGCAGGCAGAATTACCTTCACTTTATTCCACGGGCCATTTTAACTGCTAGAATAAAGATACATGATTTACCTTGGTTACCCCAGTGGAGTGATGATACCAATTATAAAAGCAACAGGGAGCAACCTATTTGTTTTAGCTTCTTTCAGGCTTTTGTTAGATTACCTATGTTAAAAAAGCAAGTGACTTGAACTGTTTCTGTGGATAAGGAGGTTTTTTTCTTTTTTTTTTCTAGAATCAATCCATAAGTTCAATGTATTTTGTTATTTGAACCTGTGGCTATACAGTAAGCACATAAGCTCTTTCAAACAAACAACAAATAAAAAAGATACATACACAGCCTAACCATATGTGGAAAACAAATGAAATGTAAAATGGGTCCTGGAAGGCAGGGCTCAGTTTATAAAAGTGCTATGGCCTAGAACCTAATTTCCAATGTCTGGTCGGTTTACTATCGTATTCTTCAGCAAATTGAAACAGTATTTGAGTATGCCTGTCTCGCGGAGCTTTGGGGCTGCATTTGCTGCTGACTGTCACTGCCATCGTACTCTGTCCTCATCGTGAACTTCTGGGAACTGGAAGACAACAAACGATAATCATAGATCTGCGAAGATACTGCAATCATTGAAATGCAATCCCCTGGTTCATGCAAAAGCCGCCAGAAACAAATGGCCATGCAACGTGTTTTGTAGAACAGCTACTTATATCACATGTACATACATACCTCCTAGTAACAGATGCATCATCTAAAGTAGGGTCTCTAGAACGAGATTACTACCACTGATTACGTGTATCAACAGCTTAGAATATTTACTTTAAAAGAGTTTCATTACAGCATATCAACATGCATATACCAGTCAAATATAATCAGTATCCTGACAAAGACACTCACTATAATAAACAGGGCCCCACACTACGGGTTAATTCT
>CM072669.1:67068873-67152710 GCA_036884735.1 Huso huso
CTGATCCTAACAGGCGCCAGCAGTTTAGACATGTCATGACAGCTGATCTAACAGGCGTCAGCAGTTTAAACATGTCATGACAGCTGATCCTAACAGGCGTCAGCAGTTTAAACATGTCATGACAGCTGATCCTAACAGGCGTCAACAGTTTAAACATGTCATGACAGCTGATCCAGTTTAACAGGCGTCAGCAGTTTAAACATGTCGCGACAGCTGATCCTAACAGGCGTCAGCAGTTTAAACATGTCATGACAGCTGATCCTAACAGGCGTCAGCAGTTTAAACATGTCATGACAGCTGATCCTAACAGGCGTCAACAGTTTAAACATGTCATGACAGCTGATCCTAACAGGCAGTTTAGACATGTCATGACAGTTAACACAGGACAGCATGACAAGATCCTAACAGACGTCAGCAGTTTAAACATGTCATGACAGCTGATCCTAACAGGCGTCAGCAGTTTAAACATGTCATGACAGCTGATCCTAACAGACGTCAGCAGTTTAAACATGTCATGACAGCTGATCCTAACAGGCGTCAGCAGTTTGAAACATGTCATGATCCTAGACAGCTTTAGATCCCCTAACAGGCGTCAGCAGTTTAGACATGTCATGACAGCTGATCCTAACAGGCGTCAAGCAGTTTAAACATGTCATGACAGCTGATCCCTAACGACGCCAGCAGTTTAAACGTCATTCCTAACAGACGCCAGTAACACAGCTGATCCTAACAGGCGTCAGCAGTTTAGACATGTCATGACAGCTGATCCTAACAGAGCATCAGCAGTTTAGACATGTCATGACAGCTGATCCTAACAGACGTCAGCAGTTTAAACATGTCATGACAGCTGATCCTAACAGACGTCAGCAGTTTAGACATGTCATGACAGCTGATCCTAACAGGCGTCAGCAGTTTAGACATGTCATGACAGCTGATCCTAACAGGCGTCAGCAGTTTAAACATGTCATGACAGCTGATCCTAACAGGCGTCAGCAGTTTAGACATGTCATGACAGCTGATCCTAACAGGCATCAGCAGTTTAGACATGTCATGACAGCTGATCCTAACAGGCATCAGCAGTTTAGACATGTCATGACAGCTGATCCTAACAGGCGTCAGCAGTTTAGACATGTCATGACAGCTGATCCTAACAGGCATCAGTAGTTTAGACATGTCATGACAGCTGATCCTAACAGGCATCAGTAGTTTAGACATGTAATGACAGCTGATCCTAACAGGCATCAGCAGTTTAGACATGTCATGACAGCGGTCCTAACAGGCATCAGCAGTTTAGTCATGTCATGATAGTTGATCCTAACAGATGTCAGCAGTTTAGACATGTCATGACAGCTGATCCTAGCAGGCATCAGCAGTTTAGACATGTCATGACAGCTGATCCTAACAGAATCAGCAGTTTAGACATGTCATGACAGCTGATCCTAGCAGGCATCAGCAGTTTAGACATGCTAGCTCCTTTAAACACACTTGATTACCAGCTACTATAATACAACAAATAACACAATCATTATTATTTGACATTTTGAACTTTCCTCTAATTTTCTTTCATTTCTCCTCACTGTTCTTCTGTCCACATTCTTCTTTAGTTTAACCTCCTCCAATGTGTTTAGCCAAAATATAACAGAATTGGTGTGATGTGTATTTCTAATACAACGATAACTGTTTTACAGCTATCAGGAAGGGGGACTATTATGTGAATTAAAAAAAAAAGGGTCTGCTATCGACAGCAGTTTCACAACAGCTGCAGACAGAACAGCGTGTGGTGTTGCTGCCATCTTGTGGAATTTGGACACATTGCATTTCATTTTGGGAAACTAAAACTAAGCTGTGCAGGGGGAGTAGCTTCCTAGATTCCCCTGCAGTAGAATTATACAAAAAACAATTCCAGGTTTTCTAATATTAATTTTAGCTTAAAAGGGAAGAAAACAAATTTTTCCTATAGTAAAAGCACAGCACAGTGTAATAAAGCACAGTGACGGCATGGTAAAGCATAGGAAGCATTGCAAAGCACAGAGAGGTAAAGTAAAGCATCGGGAAGTATTGTAAAGCACAGAGAGGTAAAGTAAAGCATAGGGAAGTATTGTAAAGCACAGAGAGGTATGGTAAGCATAGGGAAGTATTGTAAAGCACAGAGAGGTCTGGTAAAGCATAGGGAAGCATTGCAAAGCACAGAGAGGTGTGGTAAAGCATAAGGAAGCAATGTAAAGCACGGAGAGGTCTGGTAAAGCACAGGGAAGCATTGTAAAGCACAGTGACAGCATGGTAAAGCACAGGGAAGCATTGTAAAGCACAGAGAGGTCTGGTAAAGCATAGGGAAGCATTGTAAAGCACAGAGAGGTCTGGTAAAGCATAAGGAAGCATTGTAAAGCACAGAGAGGTCTGGTAACCACAGGGAAGCATTGTAAAGCACAGTGACAGCATGGTAAAGCACAGGGAAGCATTGTAAAGCACAGAGAGGTAAAGTGAAGCACATTAATAAACATGGTAATCCAGGCTACACTATGTTAAATGCATAGTGTAACCATAGTAAAAGCATGGTAGAATCACAAAAAGGCCAGAATACTGTGGTAAACGTTTATAAGGCTGACTATGAAATTTAGACTCTGCAGTTCACATTTACATCCAGCCCATAAATATGTAGATTTTAACCAACTATATGCTGTCTACAAAATCATTAGGATTATTGGGCCCTGTTCATAAAGCTGTAACTCATGTAAACCTTGGCTTGGATTCAATCCAATTCATGGTGATGTCACAGCCATTATACAGTATAGCAATAGTGGGGCCATCAATTCTGGTTTAATACCAGCTCTGACTGGAATCTCCTGCAGCAACCATTACTATAGTATAAGACACTGAGCCGTAAGATAAGATCTGTAGAAATACTGAAAGAATAACTCTGTGATAAACATCTGTAGAAATACTGAAAGAATATAGTCAAACTCTGTGATAAACATCTATAGAAATACTGAAAGAATATAGTCAGACTCTGATAAACCTGTCAACTAGAAGTGTTTATCAGTCCTGAAGACATTGATGGAAGATTTGTTTTTATTTGTTTCTTGTAGTAGTTCTTCAAATCTCTCCATTACCATCTATAACTATTTGTATGTTTCATTGAGCCAATGATGTCTTTTCATTGGCATTCCTTTTTTAGTTTAATCAATGAATCAATCAAAACCTTTATTTATCCATATGAGTCAATTGAGAACACATTCTCATTTACAGCAAACAGCACAACACACAATAAATAAGGAGTAAAAAACACATCATCGATCAAAACAGCAAACAACTCAGCAGCAGCTTAGCAGGTACAGATGTCAGTCAGCAATGAGTTACTCTTACAGCTAAAAGCAGCCTCCGATATGAGCCGTTCTAATTTAAGCTTTTGTTGAAACTTATTCCAGTCATTGACGGCTGCAAGCTGAGAGAAAACCTGTTGAAACCTTGCATGGGGACAAGCAGTTTAATAAAACGACTGGATCTTAAGAGGCATACTGAAGAAGAGAGCGCCAGTAAACTACACAAGTAAGCATGACACCAAAACAATAACACCTGCGCAAAGCACAGCAGCAGGGTTTTGTGAACGTGAAAACTGAGAAAATGAACAGAAATGTGGGAAGAAAATAACTTAACGTTTTTTTCTGAAGAAATAAGCAGACAATAATGACAAAAAGATCAATAAAAAAATCTTAAAACAGTTCTGTAAGTCTTTTTTGAAATGTTGCTTGACCCATATATTCACAAAGCCTTAAGTGGGATTTCTGTTTTAAACCACACAATGGACTGGGGGTATATTTATACCAGGTACACTGCGAGGAGGGGAGGGGGAGGGTGGAGACCTGATTCCACCGCATCGCAGATCTCACAGTACAGCCCTGATCTGTGTTGAAACACTGCAGGGAGGGGAGGGGGAGGGTGGGGGGAGACCTGATTCCACTGCATCGCAGATCTCACAGTACAGCCCTGATCTGTGTTGAAACACCACTCCTGGAGGGAGGGGAGGGTGGTAGACCTGATTCCACCGAAGTACAGCCCTGACCTGTGTTGAAACACTGGGGGAGGGAGGGGGGGGTGGGGAGACCTGATTCCACTGCATCACAGATCTCACAGTACAGCCCTGATCTGTGTTGAAACACTGCGGGAGGGGAGGGGGGGAGGGTGGGGGAGACCTGATTCCACCGCATAAGGGATCTGTGTTGAAACACTGCAGGGGAGGGAGGGGGGAGACCTGATTCCACCGCATCGCAGATCTCACAGTACAGCCCTGATCTGTGTTGAAACACTGCCAGGGAGGGAGGGGAGGGGAGACCTGATTCCACCGCATCTCAGATCTCACAGTACAGCCCTGATCTGTGTTGAAACACTGCGGGGAGGGGATTGGAGACCTGATTCCACCGCATCACAGATCTCACAGTACAGCCCTGATCTGTGTTGAAACACTGTGAGGGGAGGGAGGGTGGGGGCAGACCTGATTCCACCGTTTTTTTGAAGATCTCACAGTACAGCCCTGATCTGTGTTGAAACACTGCAGGGGAGGGAGGGGAGGGTGGGTGGAGACCTGATTCCTGCATCGCAGATCTCACAGTTTTAAGCCCTGATCTGTGTTGAAACACTGCGGGGGGGGAGGGGAGGTGGGGGAGACCTGATTCCACCGCATTGCAGATCTCACAGTGAGCCCTGATCTGTGTTGAAACACTGCGGGAGGGGAGGGGGAGGGTGGGGGAGACCTGATTCCACCGCATCACAGATCTCTGAGTACAGCCCTGACCTGTGTTGAAACACTGCGGGAGGGGAGGGGAGGGTGGGGGAGACCTGATTCCACCGCATTGCAGATCTCACAGTACAGCCCTGATCTGTGTTGAAACACTGCGGGGGGAGGGAGGGAGGTGGGGGGACCTGATTCCACCGCATCACAGATCTCACAGTACAGCCCTGATCTGTGTTGAAACACTGCAGGGAGGGAGGGGAGGGGTGGAGACCTGATTCCACCGCATCGCAGATCTCACAGTACAGCCCTGATCTGTGTTGAAACACTGCGAGGGGAGGGGGGGAGGGTGGAGACCTGATTCCACCGCATGCAGATCTCACAGTACAGCCCTGATCTGTGTTGAAACACTGCAGGGAGGGGGGGGGGGTGGGGGAGACCTGATTCCACCGCATCACAGATCTCACAGTACAGCCCTGATCTGTGTTGAAACACTGCAGGGAGGGGAGGGGGAGGGTGGAGACCTGATTCCACCACATCGCAGACCTCACAGTAGAGCCCTGACCTGTGTTGAAACACTGCGGGAAGGGGAGGGGGAGGGGGAGGGTGGAGACCTGATTCCACCGCATCGCAGATCTCACAGTACAGCCCTGATCTGTGTTGAAACACTGCGGGGAGGGAGGGGGGGAGACCTGATTCCACCGCATCGGATCTCACAGTACAGCCCTGATCTGTGTTGAAAACACTGCAGGGAGGGAGGGGAGGTGGGGGAGACCTGATTCCACCGCATCACAGATCTCACAGTACAGCCCTGATCTGTGTTGAAACACTGCAGGGGAGGGGGGGGAGGGTGGAGACCTGATTCCACCGCACGCAGATCTCACAGTACAGCCCTGACCTGTGCTGAAACACTGCGGGAGGGGAGGGGGAGGGTGGAGACCTGATTCCACCGCATCGCAGATCTCACAGTACAGCCCTGATCTGTGTTGAAACACTGCGGGAG
This sequence comes from Huso huso, assembly GCA_036884735.1. NCBI lineage: Eukaryota > Metazoa > Chordata > Actinopteri > Acipenseriformes > Acipenseridae > Huso > Huso huso. Next base: position 67,074,603 of record CM072669.1, read on the forward strand.
GGGAGGGGGAGGGTGGAGACCTGATTCCACCGCATCGCAGATCTCACAGTACAGCCCTGATCTGTGTTGAAACACTGCGGGAGGGGAGGGGAGGGGGGGGGAGACCTGATTCCACCGCATCGCAGATCTCACAGTACAGCCCTGATCTGTGTTGAAACACTGCAGGGAGGGGAGGGGGAGGGGGAGACCTGATTCCACTGCATCGCAGATCTCACAGTACAGCCCTGATCTGTGTTGAAACACTGCGGGGAGGGGAGGGGGGGGGGGGGGGAGACCTGATTCCACTGCATCGCAGATCTCACAGTACAGCCCTGACCTGTGTTGAAACACTGCGGGGAGGGGAGGGGGAGGGTGGGGAGACCTGATTCCACTGCATTGCAGATCTCACAGTACAGCCCTGATCTGTGTTGAAACACTGCAGGGAGGGGAGGGGAGGTTGGGGATCCTGATTCCACCGCATCACAGATCTCACAGTACAGCCCTGACCTGTGTTGAAACACTGCGGGGCAGGGAGAGGGGGAGGGTGGGGGAGACCTGATTCCACCGCATCACAGATCTCACAGTACAGCCCTGACCTGTGTTGAAACACTGCGGGGAGGGGGGGGGGGGTGGGGGAGACCTGATTCCACCGCATCGCAGATCTCACAGTACAGCCCTGATCTGTGTTGAAACACTGCGGAGGGGGAGGGTGGGGGGAGACCTGATTCCACCGCATCGCAGATCTCACAGTACAGCCCTGATCTGTGTTGAAACACTGCGGGAGGGGGAGGGTGGGGGAGACCTGATTCCACCGCATCACAGATCTCACAGTACAGCCCTGACCTGTGTTGAAACACTGCGGGAGGGGGGGGAGGGTGGGGGAGACCTGATTCCACCGCATCGCAGATCTCACAGTACAGCCCTGATCTGTGTTGAAACACTGCAGGGGAGGGGAGGGGAGGGTGGAGACCTGATTCCACCGCATCACAGATCTCACAGTACAGCCCTGATCTGTGTTGAAACACTGCGGGGAGGGAGGGGAGGTGGGGAGACCTGATTCCACCGCATCGCAGATCTCACAGTACAGCCCTGATCTGTGTTGAAACACTGCGGGCAGGGGGGGAGGGGGGGGAGACCTGATTCCACCGCATCACAGATCTCACAGTACAGCCCTGACCTGTGTTGAAACACTGCGGGGGGGAGGGGAGGTGGGGAGACCTGATTCCACCGCATCGCAGATCTCACAGTACAGCCCTGATCTGTGTTGAAACACGGGGAGGGGAGGGGAGGGGGGGGTGGAGACCTGATTCCACCGCATCACAGATCTCACAGTACAGCCCTGACCTGTGTTGAAACACTGCGGGGAGGGGAGGGGGAGGGTGGGGGGAGACCTGATTCCACCGCATCGCAGATCTCACAGTACAGCCCTGATCTGTGTTGAAACACTGCGGGCAGGGGGATGGGGATGCTGCTGCCGCCAGTCTGTAACTCTTCTTGTACTCGGTTGGTTGTATCTGCTGTCAGTGGTCCCACCCCCTGCGCCGCTGTGGGATCTGATGCACAATATTTATAAAGTAGCTTTCTCTCAAAATAAATTTGTCCAGGTACGATGGTATCATCTCTTCTGCTGTGCCCAGCATTGTTTTAAATTGTTTCTTAACACGTTGTTCAGCTGTAAACGGCAAAGTCAGTTTGATGAGTAACCGGGTACTCCATGCAAAAATAACGTCTTTCTCGCCACTGTGAAGCGCTAGTACAAATCTGTTATGGATACCTCCTGTTACTACCCCGGATATCAAAGGAAAACAGCACGATCACATGATTTAAAGGCAGACTCATTTGTTGCTGTGTCATGATGAAAATGGGTAGTAATAATTTACTTTAAAATTTTATGAACAAACCAAGAATTACAAGATGTATAATGAATCAAATAAAAAAATAGACTGCACTTTCAATGGCAATGTTCAATTCAACATCTTTAAATCGCTTCTTTTTTAAATTCATGCATTTTTTTAAGTTACTATATATGGAACCTGAAAATGTTGCAAGAGTCATATGTGTTATGTGCTTAATTGTGAAGGCTTGCAGTTATAATTATGTAATGATAATGGTCCTTCGGGGGTTAGGGTTTCCGTTTATTTGTAATTTTTTAATTTTTTAAGTAATAAGGAATGTGGAGTTCCTCTATGTGCCATTGTTTTATACAAGATGATGGGAACTGACAACTGACATTTATCCCGTAAACTTTATTGTGTACACTAAAATAAAAGATTGGGTCGAATCCAATAGAAAGGTGACTAAGCTTCTCCAGAGACCAGAGCTATTGTTTTCCAGCCTGTGTTTCATGCAGCCTTTCTTCTTGTTAAGGGATGCATGGGGAACTTCCAATCAGAAACACCAGTCAGGGCACGAGAGGCATTTATTTATTTAGGCTCAGCTGTGCACAATAGAGGTGTGATGTTATAATGTAATGTTATCGAGGGGTTCTGGTAAAATTTATTTTTCTGATAAATTTATTTGTGCTGAATTTTTATTTATTTTTTTAACACAAAGAAGATTACCGGATACATATAAATATTATTATTATTATTATTATTATTATTATTATTATTATTATTATTATTATTATTTATTTCTTAGCAGACGCCCTTATCCAGGGTGACTTACAATCGTAAGCAAATACATTTCAAGTATAAATAGATGAACAAAACTAATACAAAGATATAAGAAGAGCATACGAAAAGTCTGGGAACGAGAAAAGTTCATTGGGCCCATCAAGGCTCGTCCCTTGTTAGCACACCAGTCTCCCCTACTGGGGAGAAGTAATTTAGAAGCACAGAATCTAGTCTTGTTTTAAATGTTTCCAGTGTTTCAAATCCTACTATGTCACCTGGTAGGCTATTCCATGCATTCGTAACCCTCTGTGTAAAAAAGTCCTTCCTACCTTCTGTTCTGTACAAACTCGTACTCAGCTTGAATTTATTCCTCTCTCTGTGCTAAACAATAATTCAAATACATAAACGATCTGTCATGCCATTATGGAGCTAGGGTGGCAGAGACTACACTCCTTGTGATGTACAGTACATGCGTCTACCATCACTGTCCATTCTAGATATAATACACAATGTACCTAAACATGCATCAGGAGTGTGACAGTCATACAATCCAAAGTTGTGAAAATAGGCTGTTAGACTCCTGCGATGAGTCAAAGGAAAGATAAAGAATCATCGTCATCAAATCATTTGGGATAATGTGAGAGCTAACACTGAGAGAAGTTATTATCTGTCAGGCAGTGCAACGCACTTGCAAACTGAATGATAATCTGAGCCTTCCTAAGGAACTAGTTCATAATAGCGCAAAGTCCGGGGGGTATAGAGTGAAATATCTTTCCCTCTATATTCTCTAAAAGATGCACATTGAGTTGTATTTGGTTTTTTGTGTATGTCTATATTCTAATGCTGTGTATGAAAAAACAAAACAAAATATAATAATGATTATAATAATAATGAAAATGATTTGAATGTAATGTCCCTGCATCTCAGTTGAACTACCTGGCTTCTCCTTGTCTCGAAGACATTGGGCTGCACTGAACCGTGCTAGAACAACATAAGGGTCTCCTAACTGTGACTGCGGTGAAGTGCAATCCATCACTCACATCACCCATCACTGCCCAACACACGCTTCTGCAGGAGGTACAGATGGAATCCATCTGGCGAGCCCAGACTCCATCAAATGGCTTTCCAAACTCAACACACAGCTATAAACTCATTCCATTGCTTTCAAATTCCATATGAGAGAGAGAGAGAGAGAGAGAGAGAGAGAGAGAGAGAGAGAGAGAGAGAGAGATAATCCTGAATAAATAACTTCTAATAGATTATTGCAAGCAAGTGACTTAATAAATAGGCACCGTAGTGTCATGTATCAAGGTATCTCTACCCGCTGGGCAAATGGAAACTATTCAATGGAAGAGGCTGTTAACTTTCATTGCAATCACAGATTGTAAAACATGAAACTTGTTTTCAAGCTTTCAAAAAAGTGTGACTTATAAGGAATTGTACTTGACCTTTTCTTCAAGGATAACACATTTCACAGTCAGAGGTTATAACAATATCGTGAGTTAGCTTTGCTCTTGTTCAGGGTTTAGAACACATAGAAGAACATAAGAAAGGGTGCAAACGAGAGGCGGCCATTCGGCCCATCTTGCTCGTTTGGTTGTTAGTAACTTATTGATCCCAGAATCTCATCAAGCAGTTTCTTGAAGGATCCCAGGATGTCAGCTTCAACAACATTACTGATGAGTTGGTTCCAGACCCTCACAATTCTCTGTGTAAAAAGTGCCTCCTATTTTCTGTTTTGAATGCCCCTTTATCTAAACTCCATTTGTGACCCCTGGTCCTTTTTTTCAGGTCAAAAAAGTCCCCTGGGTCAACATTGTTATAATTGCTTGTATACTAACTGAAATAGCAAATGGTGGTTAACTATATTATTAATTGTTTTGATTAAATATGTATATGGTATATGGAAAGTATGAGATGTACTGTTATATTTTCCAATCTCTGGCAGTTTTATTTAGACATGGTCTGACTGTTTTGTTTCTAACATTTCTCCAGTAAATGTATATTTTGTACCACAACATGAAATATTAAGTCAAATCAAATAGAAAGCTGTCTCTGTGTCTCTGGAGACTGGAGAGATTGCTTTCAAGAGTGTTTTAAACAGCCTTTCTTCTTGTTAAGGGATGCATGGGTAACTTTAAGCCACTTGGCATGCCAGTTGTTTCTGCTTTAGGCTTTAGAAAATATATAGAAACCATGTATAGATATCTGTCCATGTCCCATAATGTACCTCATCGTGTAGAGCAGAGTCCCATCATCCTCCAAGCGCAGCAGTTTGTTGGGAGTGGTCATGTTGTGAGCAATGGATTTCTTGCCATTGAGAAAGAAGGTGTCTGGTGTCCAGATTTTGCTGGCTAGAAGGTTATTCAAGGGAAGTCGTTGCATCGGTCCTTTAAACTTAAGTCGTTCATCCTTCCAGCTTTGGCGGAAAAACACATCAATCGTATATTCCTAGCGTGAAGAAGCAGCATTTTTAGAATTGGCATGTATTGCGTCATATACCTTTGCATTCAACTGATAACTCAAAAGACATTACAAAGCATTCAAATTACAGCATAGATGATGGGATGCAGATTATTGGGGGGGGACTTACCATTTCAGTGTCTGAGACTGGGCCAAAGCTTGTGACGTAGATATTTGTTTTGACCTCTGTTATTCTTTCTGTGGGAGAGTAAAACAAGGGCAGTGTTACTTTCTTCTGTTGAAATGAACTTTTCGTTTTGTTTTGAATGTGAGGGGTAAAGCATTGGAGGCTTGAGGTTGGAATCTTATGTACATCCCAAGGAGAAGGCAATGGTCTGTAAGGTGAGAAGTTACAGATAGCAATGACATATTTACTGTGGAACTACAGTGCCAGCGGGTAGACGTGTGTGGCAATGAACTTGTCTAATATTTTCTATGTGTTTAGAATCCTAGCTAGGCCTACCTGAGCAATGCTGCACCATTGTTTAATATTGATCAAGCCACTGGCATCTCTACAGGCAAATGACTGAGCTGCCTTTCACCTGCTAAAAGCGTCCTGTGTGCTTGCAAGACAGGTACAGTGCTTCTCCTATCCCCTGTCTGTTTAGAAATACAATTACTTTAGCACGCAGCATTGCCAAATCCAGAATCTTTCATGAGCACCAAAAGGTGCCCTTAAAAACAAATGTCATTTTAGACAAGCTTTAAAAACCTTGCACATACCTCCCAGTCCAGGACGGAGCCTGTTATCATACCCATCCAGCAAGCCATCTAAAATCCTTGTGAATAAGGTAATATTGTCATTGGGGTCTTCCTTCAGTGTTCCCGCTGCCATCTGTGATAAACTGTGAATGGGAGAAAAGCATCCATATGAAAAGGTCATGTAGAGTTCTGTGTTGTACTTACACTCAGCTGCTCTAGAACTGTGGCAACGCATTATCATTCATTTCAGCTGCTAGGCTGTCGTTTTACCATGCATGGTTTCCTAGTCAATATGACATTGTTAGAAACGGTAATATGGGGCCCTAGTCACATAACTGTAGGGATTGTTTTAAGGAACATTTTATTTAGGACTGTCTTTTTTAAAAACCCATTTTTATTGATTATCAACGTGTTAAATCAAAGCACTGTTAACACTGAGAGAAATGTATAAACACCCTTAGAAAAAACTGTCCTTAAAATTAAACACATTCCTTCAAGTTTTGTGAATAGGGCCAATTAATTAATATTGAATTCTAACCCTAAAATGAATTCTTCACGGACATGCATGTCTTTAAACTTTCACCAAATGAGAAAGTGTGGAATGCTTAAAATACACTGAGGGTTAACAAACCAAGATCTACCATATGGTACTTTATCTGGGATAAGAAATAACACAGGGGCAGATCTACCATGTGACACCAGCTTCTTTAAGAGAGAGAGATCTATGCGTTTGTGTCAATAGGTTCCTTTAATCTGCCTTGTGTTGCAAAAACGAGCCCCCAGTCACCAATGCAATTATTGCCCACTGTCTGTCACTTTCTCAACTCTGGAGGCAACCGTTGAGCTTCCCCAACAGTATACTGTATTGTATAATGCAGGTTTCATGAGACAATAGAAATTAGGATCAGTTCTACATTAATGAAACACAATGTGCTCTAATAGGACTGTGAAAATAGATGGCTTTACCTTTGCACAGTAAAACGAGTGTAACGTTCAGGGGTAGTGTAAAAACACTGCATGTTAACATATTGGGTATTTGCCTATTTCGAGTCTATATTCATCCAGTTCACTAAATTGTTTAGTGATTTGAATGACTCGTCTATAAAAGGTATTTTTTACCAGCTTAAAGAAAGACAATGGAGTAAGATCAATAACATCATATAGCCAAAAAACATTAATAATCATGATAGCCTGTATGGTCATATTTCAAGTTGCTGCTGTATAATCAGCGGAACACGCTCCTACCAGTTAGCGTTGTGAATGTGTACACTTCTAAACATAAAAAGGTATATGATACATCATTTTTACACATTAAAGAACATGCAAGTTAAATAAAAAAGAAATGCATATACCAAAAAACATTTACCTAAGGCAGCAGGTTATGCTGGTGAGAACTAAGAAGGCCAAGGGGGTTTTCATTGTAACAAAGTAGAGTATTCCATTGTCCATTCCTGCAACACATCAGAACGAACAGTGAATACCTCCGTGTCAAACCTCGCCACCGCTTCACAAATCTGCACAGGACTCTTCTCTACTATTTCATCAAGTAGGCTAGTGGGGGTATTTTTCAGTTTTAAGTCAATTTATTTTTTTGCATAATCCAAATGCAACAATAGGCTCGTTTTATGAATTTGAAACCCTTAAATCTAAACTAGTCTGATACAGCGATCATGAAAAACGTTACGTCGTAGATAGACGGCGTGCCTTTACTGCTCGGTTAGTGAATATGATGAAAAGTGTACTCACTGCAGGTCTTTTACACACGCTCTCACACAGCAACTCCATCTGCAGCACTCATCCTTTCCCTCCAGTTTTCAATACCAATTTCAGAAGTGCAAGTTGTGTGGATTTAAATACTCCCCGACAGTATTATTATTATTGTGTTTAACAGTTTCTCTGTACCTACAGTATACAATCATAAATAATGCTTTGTATATAACAAAATAAGAAAAAATACTTTGTAACTGCTATAATAATACTACTAATACGACTACTACTACTACTACTACTACTACTACTACTACTACTACTACTAATAATAATAATAATAATAATAACCTCGTATTGATTGCCAGTGATTTCAGGCTACTTTACTCATCTAAATTAGTATTTTCATATCTCTGCTATAAGCCTTTGTTTCTCGTTCGCAGTTTCTTAGTTCTTTTCAATCTTTTCAGACAGTGTCAAGACCAATGGAGCCTAGTAACAATGATTACCCTGAAACACCAGGAGGATACTCGTTTCAGTTATAACAAAGAGACTGCTTTCAATAACGCTCTTCATGCTAATCTTCATTAAATGCATTCACTGTACAGTGTATATGCTTCTCAAATAGCTCGTTATATTGCACAACACCCATATGCTGCCGCATGTCAAAAGAACTGGCTGCAACACCACATCTGTGTCAATAGTTTCATGATATGACACTTACTCGAGGCTTTAGCTTAAACATCCAGTGAATCATTAAATTATCAGCATCACAATGCTTTAAATAAAATACCTTTTCTCCTTCGTACACAGCGTCAGTGAGGAGAGTTAAATTCCATCTGAACTGGGGAAATCCTCCTAGCTGCAATGTTCAAACGAGCACCGTGCTGCTTCAATAATCGTGCTTCTTTCTCAGTAAAGCACACAGCGATGAAGCATATAGCAGCAGTGTTGAGCGTTATGCAATTTCATGCGCTTCCTTTTTTTTAATGAAAACACAAACGTTCCTACCCCTAGTTTATCGGATAAGAGTTACTGAACACCCCGTGCATTGTCTCTCCTTGTCGTTAGTATTCTTAGTGCGGAGCATCAATTATTAACACGCGCTGTAGTGTATTAGTAATGCGACCCCCCCAGGTTATCCCTGTCACCCTACCTAGGTTTGTATCAGTATCTGGCTGTGAAGCTGAGGGGGATCCCGTCTTTCCTCGCAGGCAGGCTTTTCTGAAGCGTACACTCGTAATGCACGGCACGGCACTGATTATAATACATCCAAGCTCACGAGCATCAAACACACAAAGAGTCGCTTACCCAGATCCTTTGAGGTCCGCGGCTCGGTTTTTTTTTTTTTTTTTTTTTTTTTCCTGATTCTCACCTGCAGGCTTTCGGTGTTACTGTTATTGCTATTATTAATATTGAGAACCGAAGTGAAAGACGTCACCTCTCCTCGTACGCCATAACAATAACCTCTCAGGTGACAGTAAGAGCACAGGAGGAGGTAAAGGAGACGATTCGTCCGTTTTGGAGAACCCCCCAGAGAGAGCCTTGATATCAGGCAGCCGACTGTGCAGGGTTTTTTTTCTCTCACACTCAGACCTTTCTGCTTACTTGGCGTTCTGTTCTCTTTGCCAATATGCCAGTTTCCTCTGTAATTTAGTAAATCTGCAGTATTTCTGTGTCTTCTAAAACATGATGCAGTACGCAGGTGGAACTGTTGTCTTATCTGTCGCTATTTCCACAAGGTCTCAAGGGGCTCGTTTATCAACAAAACAGTATCATTTTTACAACTAGTACGTTATTATCATCTTTTAAACGAGGACCCATATTAAACACATAGTCCACCAGTTAAATGAATAAATACAAAACATAAAAAATAAATAATAATAAGCTGACACAAAGTTGATTGTGTCAGTCGGTCTCGGTCAAAGAAAAGGTCACTTTTTAATTTATTTTTATTTTATTTTTTTCAATCTGAGACTGTACTATGAATACTACTGTACTACGCATAGATTATTTCCCTGGCGATATTTTGTCACTACAGCAGAACTCAATATATCCTGTGAGGAATTCATTGCGTGTGAAACGCAGATGCTCATTTCGCATGCTCAGTTACAGTATGTGGTGCTGAAAGTGCCTCTCTGTAATTGTTATACACGGCCGTTAGAGGGCACTCCAACTCCATAGTCACAGAGTTCTTAAAAAATCCACACTGTCGCCAAAGAAACGTAATTCATCTGATCTGCAAACGCGGTCAAATAAAACTATGGATTAGCCCCTGTGTCTATTCGGTGTTTGATTAGTATTTGCGTGTGCTAAACCAACCAACAATGACATGACACTGCAGTTGTCAATACTGAATATATCTGTGTTGCATGCATGCATGCATGTTCTGAAAGCCTTTTCCACAAGCAGAGGCTTTCAGATCTCCAGTCCCTTGTGTTGTGGCGGTGCCAGGTAAGATAGCTGACTTTAGAGAGGTGAAGCAAACACGTTCCTTCAATGCATCACAGAAGGGCCATGTCTGGTCGACGTTTCTGTTCCAAATCTACTGTGCCTGAGGGAAGCTGTGCATTCAGGGCTTGGTTAGCAGTGTGGCCTGGCAGGTGTTTTTTGTTTAAAAGGAGCTGTCAGTAAGGTACTTCTGCACCCGTAGAAATGCACCTTTGAGCTCAGTTTCAATCTACAGCTAGTGGGATACAATAAGAGAAAGACAAGGCTTTAATCCCAGGGAAGATATAGACAGTTGTTTGTGTTGATTTTGCTAATGACCTCAGTTTCAAATGAGATTCCCATAGAAAAATGAATCTTTTAATGTTTTACGAATGATTATGTATTAAAAACTTCCTCTCACATTTTCTCCCCTGTGCTATTTAGCCAAGTTGTAATCCAGTGGAGTATTAGGGGTAAGGAGGTTTATTCACAGTCATTATGACTCTGATAATAACTAGGAGTGTGCTTGTACTCATACTTGGACTCGTACAGGTACTCAGCAGTGCCTTCAATGAATGGATATATCGAATACCTGCCGATAAATACTTCTTAATGCGTTGATTTCAAAACAAGAAAAGCTGTCCTCCCTCACGTTTACAATCAATGGCAATTCACTTTTAAAAGCCGACTGGAAGAATGTTTTCCTCTCACCTGGGGCTCTGACATCATCACTGCCGTACTGATGTAGCGAAGCAGAGTTTTAAATAACAGACGCACAAGAGCAGAGTCAGTATTTAATAAACCCGCTGACATCATCACTGCCGTATTGACGTAGCGAAGCAGAGTTTTAAATAACAGACGCACAAAGAGCAGTCAGTATTTAATAAACCCGCTGACATCATCATCACTGCCGTATTGACGTAGCGAAGCAGAGTTTTAAATAACAGACGCACAAAGAGCAGAGTCAGTATTTAATAAACCCGCTGACAGCCCCACCACCACTTTACTGCTCATATAAACTAATGAAGCAGTTGCTTCAGGCGGCGCGTCTGCACACAGTACTGCACTGTGCGTATCTGCAGTAATGTTGTTGTTGTTTGTTTTCCACGCAGTTTAGCAAAAGCTGAACACTTTGCATAAGAAAACGATGTCCAAACTGGACGCATGCAATATCAACAAAAAACATCACTGTAGAGTGCTTGATTTAGGACGAATGTATAAAAATGTCTTGGTACACAGATTTATTCAATGATTCTTCCAGTAAAGGTAGCCGTAGAAATGAACTGTTTATATACCATGATTACACATTATACATTTTGTAACCTCTATCCATATCAATGACAGATTTGCTTTGCCTTCAATCAGGGAAGCCATTCCACTTAGATTGAGCCCCTATTTCTGGCTCCAAAATGATTGACCTCAGTCACCAAATGGAGGAAGAAATAATGACAGCAAAGACATACATTTTTATTAGAATGAGTCAGTGTCCCTCTCTCTGACAATATTGTTTTAAATGGTTTGAAAAAAGACAACATATCAGTTGTTTACCCTTGGGAATTTGACATGCAAATACGTGTGAATGTAAATCAGAGATTAACACATTTTTTCTGTTTGATTTCTTTTTCAGGAATGCAGTTGATGGAAACAAAAAATTATACGCAATATATGACACAAGGTAAGATTTTGTTTATTTATGAATTTCAACCCAATCAAACAATTAAAAATATGAATTGTGAAAACATATTCTTTCAAGGTACTTACCATAGTGCTCTAGTATATTTTTATTTAAGAAAAACTATTTTTTAAGATCAATATAGAAGCACCTGCAATATGAATTATTCATTTTACAGTACAACAGATTCCTTTGTTAGACATGGCATATATTTTGTTATACAGCTCCCGGTTTGCTTCCGTATCAAGGATGCAGCACTATTCAGGAGGGCAGATTTTCACTCCACCCCCTTGAATTCCACGCCTTTCAGAACTGGCACTGATGCAGCCTTTTGATCTGTGTGAATGGCCTGTCCCGTCACAGAGCCGTCATGCTTCATGCCGTCTCTGAATCTCCTCGTGAGGTGGTTCAGGGACGGCCAGTCTTAACTCCTGTGTGAAATGCTATGCCGGTGTCCTGTCAGAAAGTGGTACGTCATCAAAATGTGCTACGTTGTGATACATTGTCTCATTGAAAGTGGTATACGAACAAGACACAATGAGAAGTAAAAACATTTACAAGTCCCAATGTATTGCATATGAGAAATATACACATACTATTTTCATAATGGTGGAAAAATATGATAGAATATATTAACAATGATGTGAAAGACTGGAAAATATGATAAATTACATTAACAGTGATGTAAAAGACTGGAAAATATGATAAATTATATTAACAACGATGTAAAAGACTGGAAAATATGATAAATTACATTAACAGTGATGTAAAAGACTGGAAAATATGATCCATTCAATTAAATAAGATGTAAAAGACTGGAAACAGCATAACGTACCAGACTGGAGTGGACACTGCCCTGCTTTCTCAGCAGTTTAGACATTGTTTAGGCAGTGCGCTGTGTACCACTTTTTACAACGTACCTGAAAATAACACTACATCGGTCCTGAAGCGCTACAGTGGGCATGGATTGAAAGTAAACACCCCACGTGACTGTATAGCGGGCGCAGTTGTTCAGCCAGGTACTCAAATGTTTCTCTTCCCATGAGGAAATGTTTTTTTCCACTCACTATCCAAAAATGTTGGGAGTGTTTGGTTCCAAAACACATCACCATGCTGGCATTCCATTACCGAGTGGAGCGTTCACACGAGCATCCTTTACAAATAGCAAATACCAGCATCCACCATATTTTCACTCTCTGCTTTTGTCTGAAGGTCCGGACTCTCTTTCTTTTAAATATACTGTATTACCTTCTTTGCAATAAAATACGCGACCTCCATTGTGTCTGAAGCTACTGCAATTTGACACTTAACATTGTTACATTGTATAATACCGTAGATCTGAAAATGAAAAGCAAACACGATGCAGACAAATGCACTTCTTCGACAAACGACAGCGCCATTTTGTTTTTGTGATTTTGTTTGGTTTCCGTTGCCATGAAAACGATCTGTTGACTGACAGGTTTGAAAGTTGTACTCACATGATCCCTTTGGCTGTGAAAGGATTATGTGGTATTGCACAATTTCGTGCTGTGTGAATGGGTAGTTTTAAAATAAATTGAAACGCCTGTGAGGCGGCCCAGGAGCTGGTTTTTGGGTGTGAAAGGGTAGTATATTGTCTCCTTAATAAGGAAACAACTTGCAGACTCCTCATGTTGAGCCAGTGCTGTCCTGCTGTAGTGTCCCAAGGTGGCCTTGTACCCTTTTGGCAATGTGATGGCAGGTGTTAATATTTGCTGTCCATCCCTTATACATACATATTTATGTATGCATATGTACTTGTGCTATTTTAAGATGCTCCTGCTCACTTTCATTTATTTTGCCCTGAGCTATTTAAATAATAATATGGGTCAGGGAGAACAGCACCATGAATGCAAATGTTTCTCTTGACGTCTAGCTGTACAGAATGCTTTAGGCACCAAGATAAAAGCTTTGCATTCATCACAAATAAAACATACACATGATTATACATGATTAGTTTTAATCTACACAAAACAAGTTTTATTTAAGTTTCTCTGTAACTACTGTATACAATAATAAATAATACTTTGTATAAAAAAATACGAAAAAATACTTTCTAACTGCTATAATAATAATAATAATAATAATAATAATTATTATTATTATTATTATTATTATTATTATTATTATTATTACTAGTAGTCATAGTAGTAGTAGTAGTAGTAGCAGTAGTAGTAGTAGTAGTAGTAGTAGCAGTGCTATTTAAATATCCATATTAGAGACTACATTATATTCAAAAAGAGGGTGCTAACAAGGATGGATATTTAACTAATTTAAAAATAGAAAAGAACTGTAAGTTAAATATTAATTTGGAGAAATTAATCAAAAGAAATGATGCATAGTACTCCATTTAGAGCCCACTGTTGACAAAGGCCATGATATCATGGATGGACTCCGCATGGGTGTGGTCTAAAGAACCCAGTACCGGACCAGGGTCCTGTGTAACTCTGTGCCTCCAAGACATTGTGGCAGCGAGTGTCTTGGGAGCTCATCAGTCCGAGCGCTCATGATCCAGGAGATCCCAGACTCTGGTCACTCTGGCAGTGAGTGTCTCGGGAGCTCATCACTCTGAGCGCTCGTGATCCAGGAGATCCCAGACTCTGGTCACTCTGGCAGCGAGTGTCTCGGGAGCTCATCACTCTGAGCACTCATGATCCAGGAGATCCCAGACTGGTCACTGTGGCAGCGAGTGTCTCAGGAGCTCATCATTCCGAGCGCTCGTGATCCAGGAGATCCCAGACCCTGGTCACTCTGGCAGCGAGTGTCTCGGGAGCTCATCAGTCCGATCCCAGATCCCAGACTCTGGTCACTCTGGCAGCGAGTGTCTCGGGAGCTCATCAGTCCGAGCGCTCGTGATCCAGGACATCCCAGACTCTGGTCACTCTGGCAGTGAGTGTCTCGGAGCTCATCCTCTGAGCGCTCTCATCCAGGAGATCCCAGACTCACTCTGGCAGCGAGTGTCTCAGGAGCTCATCATCCAGGATCCAGGAGATCCCAGACTCTGGTCACTCTGGCAGCAAGTGTCTCGGAGCTCATCACTCCGAGCACTCATGATCCAGGAGATCCCAGACTGGTCACTGTGGCAGCGAGTGTCTCAGGAGCTCATCATTCCGGTCTTAGGAGATGATCCAGGAGATCCCAGACTCTGGTCACTCTGGCAGGGGGCGAGTGTCTCGGGCAGCTCATCCCTCCTGAGCACTGTGTCGGGGGGGGTTACTGAGCCGCACAGGGTGAAGTGATCCAGGAGATCCCACTGAGCCTGTGTCACTGTGTCTGGGGCCAGGATCTGAGCTCACAGAGTCTGGTAGCCTGTGTCTGGGGGGGGGGTTACTGAGCTGCACAAAGCTAAGTGAGGTGTGAGCCTGTGTCACTGTGCCTGGGGGCGGGGCTACTGAGCTGCACTGAGCTAAGGAAGTCCTGTTAACTGTGCTGGGGCGGGGTTACTGAGCTGCACAGAGCTAAGTGGCCCATGTTTACTGTCACAGAGGTCTTAGGAGATGAACCTGTGTCAATGGAAATTATGAAAATTAGCCTGTGTCACTGTGCTGGGGCGTCAGAATATTCCTATTATATTCCAACAACATAGAAAGAAGGTCATTTTAATGACACAAATAATAATAATAATAATAATAATAATAATAATAATAATAATAATAATAATAATAAAAACTTTGAGCCTGAGAAATTTGGCAATGTGTTTTTGGCAGGCTTTTTTTTGAGCATGTTATCTTGGCAGTTAGGGCCTGTTTTGAGCCAAGGAGTTCAAGTAACTTTACTGGTAAAGATCTTGCAAGAACCGCTTCTTGCAGACTGCTGGTTTTATTCCTGAGGGAATTCTTGTCTTCACCATGAGTTGCACTCATTTGGGGGGGGTTTCTTTCAGCTGAATAGTTCAACTTGGGTTTTGAAAACTCAATACATTTTAGATGAACAAACCCATTTTGGATTTTGGGCAGAGCTACAGAGGAAAGCCTGATATTGTGTCTTGAACTAACGCACAACATCACTGAGCAATGAGCCTCACACCCTGGCTGTGCCTGGGGGCACTGTTACACATGTTGCAGACACAAAATAAACCATCTGATCTTACTGTGCTGGGGTCTGGGACACTGAAACAAATAAAGATCCTATGGGTGTGATCCTTGAGCTCTTCCTGTGCCTGATATCAGGGTTACTGAGCCTTAGACAAAGCTAAGTCTGGATAGCAAATGGCTTTTAACCACTATGGGTGAATATGAACTGAGCAATGGAAATTATGTAAATTTATATATATGGCCCCGATATATATATATATATTATATATATACATATACAGAAGCACATTTTCATGTGCACAAATAAAAATAATAATATCTAAAAAGAAATAAAAATAATCATAAAAATCATAATAAATACATAAACCAGATTGAGCTTTGAAGAAATTTGGGCTTTAACCAAATGCAAGACCGAACAGATAAGTTATTAAGACCTTTTCTAAACCTATTTTGACTGGCAGGGAGTTCAAGTAACTTTACTGAATGACTACAGTAATGTAATACTGCATTATTTACTGTAACCGGTCATAGGAAAATCCATCCTATCCAATTCTTAGGGTGAAAACTCATTTAACAGTTTCTATTGACTTGAATAGTTCAATTGACAGGCTCCATCTGGATACTTTGGATTATTAAGACAGGGTTGTTTTTGGCAGATTGTTTTAACACTTTCAGGAAAGCTGATGTCTAGTTGGATTGAACTGGCATATATTTGATGCATCACTTCTGCAATGATAAATATATTTATATATATATATATATATATATATATATATATATATATATATATATATATATATACCATACTAAGTATATACACAGGAACCACCAGGTTTACAAGTTTACCACCAGGACTGCACAGTAGCAGAACACTTGGTCTGCCTCCTTCTCACAGCAGCCTTGATCAAACTAACCTGTTTCTTACTTTTATACCCTGCCATGTCTTAACACTTGAATTAGGATTTTAACGTGGAACCTGCTGTGTTGTTAGGTATATATATATATGGTTTGACTATTGCACCTTATCATTGGCCTTAAAATACAATATCTAAAAGAGAAATAAACAAGCCAAATGCCTAAAATCAGCACATAAATACAAAAACCAGATTGGGCTTTAAATTATTTAAGGGCCTTAACCAAATGCAAGACCGAACAGATAAGTCTTAAGACCTTTCTAAACCTATCAACTGACTGGCAAAGGTCATTCCATGTTACAGAATGACTACAGTAATGTAATACTGCATTATTACTGTAACCAGTCTGGGAAAATCCATTTGTCCAATTTTTGGGTGAAAACTCATTTAACAGTTATCTCTTGACTTCCAAATCAATAACTGGAATCAGTGTCTAACCATCTGGGAGATCCTTTGGATCTATTAAGGGACAGGGTTGTTTGTGGCCCGTTGTTTTAACACTAAATCACTGGACTGCAGTCTAAGGGGATTGAAGGGTTTCATATATTTGATGCTTACATTTCTGCCACCCCATATATATATATATATAACTGGATATATATATATATATATATTTATATATATATATATATTTATATACTTTGTTTTGTTTGAAATATTTGAACTGTTTATCATCCCTTATGGACAATCTCAATGAACTGAACATTGCTTCTCAAAATCAAGCCTTGCTTTAATCTGGAATAAAAACTTTTTTTTCTTGAAACAAGGGTCTGTTTTATTAAACCCATCTTGTTTATTACTTTTTTATTTGTACTAATTATCTCCAATGCTTCTCAATCTTTGAATTAATGTTTTTACCGTGGATTTTTTCTATTGCAATCTGATCAACTGAACAAACCCATCTTGTTTATTACTCCTGCAATCTGATCAGCTGAACAAGCTGCAGAGGGACTGAATTTCCACCCTGCAATCTGATCATCTGAACAAGCTGCAGAGGGACTGGATTTCCACCCCTCCAAAAACGATCATCTGAACAAGCTGTGTGGGACTGTGTTTCCACTCCTGCAATCTGATCAGCTGAACAAGCTGCATGTGTGTTTCCACTCCTGCAATCTGATCAGCTGAACAAGCTGCAGAGGGACTGTTTCCACTCCTGCAATCTGATCATCTGAACAAGCTGCAGAGGGACTGTGTTTTCCACTCCTGCAATCTGATCATCTGAACAAGCTGCAGAGGGACTGGATTTTTCTGCAATCTGATCATCTGAACAAGCTGCAGAGGGACTGGATTTCCACCCCTGCAATCTGATCATCTGAACAAGCTGCAGAGGGACTGGTTCCTTCTGTGCAAGCTGCTTTCCTTTTGAACCCTGCAATCTGATCATCTGAACAAGCTGCAGAGGGACTGGATTTCCACAACCTCTGATCAGCTGAACAAGCTGCAGAGGGACTGGATTTCCACCCCTGCAATCTGATCAGCTGAACAAGCTGCAGAGGGACTGGATTTCCACTCCTGCAATCTGATCATCTGAACAAGCTGCATAGGGACTGGATTTCCACTCCTGCAATCTGATCATCTGAACAAGCTGCAGAGGGACTGGATTTCCACTCCTGCAATCTGATCATCTGAACAAGCTGCAGAGGGACTGGATTTCCACTCCTGCAATCTGATCATCTGAACAAGCTGCAGAAGGACTGGATTTCCACTCCTGCAATCTGATCATCTGAACAAGCTGCAGAGGGACTGGATTTCCACTCCTGCAATCTGATCAGCTGAACAAACTGCAGAGGGACTGGATTTCCACCCCTGCAATCTGATCAGCTGAACAAGCTGCAGAGGGACTGGATTTCCACTCCTGCAATCTGATCATCTGAACAAGCTGCAGAGGGACTGGATTTCCACTCCTGCAATCTGATCATCTGAACAAGCTGCAGAGGGACTGGATTTCCACCCCTGCAATCTGATCATCTGAACAAGCTGCAGAGGGACTGGATTTCCACCCCTGCAATCTGATCATCTGAACAAGCTGCAGAGGGACTGGATTTCCACCCCTGCAATCTGATCATCTGAACAAGCTGCAGAGGGACTGGATTTCCACCCCTGCAATCTGATCAGCTGAACAAGCTGCCTGAGGGACTGGATTTCCACCCCTGCAATCTGATCAGCTGAACAAGCTGCAGAGGGACTGGATTTCCACCGCTGCAATTTGATCAGCTGTCTTGGGGGAGCACTTTGCCATGACAGGAGGTTCTGTCTCTTTCTATTTAAATGTACATTTCCAGGAGAAGGAACGGAACAGGAGCAGAGCTCCTCTTTAAAAAGGCAGATTTTCGGACATCTAAACTCTAAATACAAAACTAGGGCAACTTGGAATGCTATGAAATACCACAGCTATTTTAACAAATGTATTCTTCTTATTATTTAGATTAACTTTCAGTTAAGTCTTCCCATCCAAGGCAACCATGCGGCCTCAGTATAGCTCTCAGAGCCTCCAAGTACATCTTGTACACAGAGTGTAACAATGAACTTGTCTCCCGGCTGCACTGTGATCCATTCGCTGTGACCATGTTGCAGGGGGACAGGTTAATGGTACACTCTGGAGTACCCGATGTACATGAGAATACATTCAAAGAATTAGTGAAGGTAGCTGCGCTGTTTCAAACCCATACCTGGCTGCTCTTTAAGAGACATACCGGGCCTCATTTGAATTGGTGACATACTTAAAACAATGTTGTTGTCCACTCACAGTAAGCTGTTTAGAACATTAAAGATAGAGTTTAGCCATTTAACACAGATGATCTCCACTCTACACTAAGGTGTATTTGTCTCTCGTTAAATGGAAGCATCAAACATCATGGCTGCATTTAGCAGACCTTTAATCATTAAGATTTAGAAACTGTATTCCAACAAAATAAAAATAAACATGTAAATCAAATGAAGCATACACTATAGTAAATAGGTTTAGGTTTAAGGGTTTTTATGAATTAAATAAAGTTTGATATTCATGCAGAATTTCTTGATGGTTGTTAAATAAGTGTATTATATCCTCTGAATTTGCACAACATTCATGTGTTTTCATAATCTTTATTTATTTTTTAGTTTGTGCTGTTTCTGCAGTCATGGTTATTTGGCATGTTTTATAAAATCAGAAGCACATCTGACCATTGGGACTGTCTCTCAGAAGACCTGAGCAAGGTGGAATGATGCCAGTATTATTCACTAGGGTCAAACTCAGTGTTTCTGGGGGAGAATTTACCAGTGCACACCCTTAGTGTTCCCCTAGTGGTCATGTTTACACTGGCCTCGTTAGTCTAGTCTTTAAAGAGGGAGGTTTAAAGAAACACACATCACAACATTACACTAACATCTATGTATATGTTTGCTCAGTTTAAGAGCCTTTCTATCCTAAAAGCATTTTGCACTTAGCTTTCAAAACTTGTACTGTGCGATTTAAATAAAATGTAATTCCAGTACATTTAGTATACATCTAGATGTAACCTTACACCTGTGTGCAGCACCATTCTTACCTCCTGAATATATTTGCAACGATCAATTCCATAAATAGCTCTGCTTTACTCTGAATACAGCCTCTCCTGAAGAGTGCCTGTACATCAGAAGCTACATCCGAATGAATACCTTGTTACTATTGTGTTTTAGCTGCAGAACTGCCGGGGCGCCTGTTCCATTAGTGGCATTGGATATAAATGTAATCCATAATGGCTTGCCTCCCTTAGTGATAGAATGCAGTCTGCAACACTGTATCACAAATAAACTGAACTGCACGCAATCAGTTTCCTCTGGCTTGTCTCTAAATGAGCCCCCCTCTGCTGTATTGACCCAGAAGGGAGGTTCGCACTTCGGTGCCATTGTTGCTAACCCCCTGGAGCTTGTATGTGATCGTGAGCTCTGCCAATCAGCTGGACCCCACTTCTACAAGCTTTCATCCCAGCGTATCACGTGGGTGCTTTGCTATATAGTGAATCCTTTATGCCTGGCACGCCAATTTTCACAAACAAGCCAGCGTGGGTTGGGATCACCCAGTTTCGATGACTGTCCAGCGCAACACTAAAAACGCTGGCTTCGGGATATCAATATAAACCTGCTACCAGCATGGAATTACACGAAATCAGAGGTATTGCACGGAGATGATGTTTAGCGTGAAAGCATAATCTTATTGCGATCGATGTATGTCACGGTTTCATAAAAAGGATTGTTTTAAAGGGGAGGGGGATATTGCAAGGGGGTATCAAAGAAGCGGAAAACAAAACTGAAGAAGCGCAATGAAGTGAAGTGGAGGTCTGGTTAATCAAGGAGAGTCAGTACTGCTTCGCGGCGATGTCTTGGGCAAAATGCATCATCTTTCCCAAGAGCTCTTTTTAATTACATCTCTCACGCAAAAGGAGGGGTGTTGGACACAGCAGATTGAGCCGAAACCTTCTCTCTAACACACAAGACATTTCACAAAAAAACTTCTTAATCAAAGACGTGTCAATGGAATCCATTCCACTGTAGTCGCTTGGGTTGCGTTTAGGGTGGTACTTAACGCTTCACGACGTCGTGTTGACACAGTCCTGTTGTTGTTTATAAAAGATCACCTTAAGGAATGTGGGGGTTTCAAAGAAGGCGGCTGTTTGGTATTCTTTCGACACCAGTATTAGTAGCAGTGGTGTGCTGTGCACAGAGGTAGGCACTTCACTTTACATTGTTGGAACGAGGGATTCTTCTTCCGTATTAAAAACAGAAATAATCCCGGCGTCTCGTTTTCTTTCTTACAGCGTCAATGAGCCGGGGAACATGTCGTTTGTAAAAGAGACTGTGGATAACCTGTTAAAAGGATATGACATACGACTCAGACCAGATTTTGGAGGTACGTCTGCTCTTGTTTTATAGTTTGATATGACATACGACTCAGACCAGATTTTGGAGGTACGTCTGCTCTTGTTTTATAGTTTGTTTGTTTACAACAATTTGCATCTGAAGTAACGAGCGCTCCGATTACCACCTTACAATATGCTTCACCAAGATATTTTATGATTCTCATTTAGGTCCCCCGGTTGCTGTTGGGATGAGCATAGACGTAGCCAGTATAGACATGGTATCAGAAGTAAATATGGTAAGTGACAGATCAGTGTTTTTATGAACAGTTTCAATTTCTTGCGTGCACCAGGATTACATGCTACACCCATGCAGAACATGTCACGTTATAGAAGGGGTATCTTGACAGGCTACTGTAATTGGCCTAATGTTTGTTTGGCAAAAACACGGTTTCAGTTACTGATATGAACACAAACATATTGAATGGTAATTGCCCGAGCTTGTAC
Source organism: Huso huso (assembly GCA_036884735.1). NCBI lineage: Eukaryota > Metazoa > Chordata > Actinopteri > Acipenseriformes > Acipenseridae > Huso > Huso huso. Next base: position 67,096,458 of record CM072669.1, read on the forward strand.
ACTAGATATTAATGTATTGGAAGCTTGTAGAGCATCAAGACTGTTTGTTATTAGCATTTTATAGTTTACATGAAAACAGCAACAAAACGTTCAGCTGTGTGTGAAGAAAGGGTAATTAGATGCTATGAGTGCCCTGAACCTTACTAGTTATATTACTGTCTCTGGGACTCTGCGTATAGTTAGCAATTGCATATTTAACTGAAATAAACAGGTAATTTAATCAAATATAATTAATATCCACTGAAGTGGGTGCTAAGCGTGGCTCGTCGTAAGCGTGTATCTTTCGGGTGTTCTGTGTGACATGGTTATTGCAATGTGAGGACTTGCTAAAACTTCTACCTTACTATCGTAACGCGTGCAGAATTTGCACTATGGCGTCTGTTGAAAACCTACATACTGAGACCACAGGGATTCATTTATTTCAAGATTTGAAAACGACACGTTATCACAGGAGGTGTATCCGATCGGGTCCACACACGTTGTGAATGTAAATGTATTGTATCCCGTTGTGCGCTGTCCAGGGTACTGAAATGTAAACGCCGCGTGGAATTGCATGGGAACAGCTTGCTGTCGGTGCACACACCTCTTATTACTTGTTGATTATCTATGTCAATTGCTCATGGATCACAGAAATTACAAATAGCAACATTATCAATGTCGGAAATGACTGTGGAGTATATCTTTATATTGTAGAGTTTCAATATGTTTTAACTGAAAATATGTTAAGCCTTAGTTTAAAAAATAAATAAAAAATGTTAGGTGTCAACTGGACTTTAATATCTGTATAAAGATATCATGATGTCATGATGCCCTAAATACAAGCTGTTTACAAAATGCAATTTGTATAAAAGGTGTTTGTTTAACTGTTTTGTAGTTCCTTTGTGACTTTTAATTTTTCAACATGTTTATGCAGGATGAATGGCAGTTTTTAAATTTGCTATGTACAAAACATTTGCCGCAGAACAGTGGGTTTGGCAGGTAGAGGCACCAGATGCGCAAAAGCATCGCAGCACCATTATCACGGGTCTAAGAGGTCTATAAGTATTATTGCCTTAACCGTGTAATCCAATATTGACGAGTGTAGTCTTCAGCCAACACATATATATATATATATATATATACAGACGTGCTCAAATTTGTTGGTACCCTCCACAAAAAACGAAGAATGCACAATTTTCTTTGAAATAACTTGAAACTGACAAAAAGTAATTGGCATCCACCATTGTTTATTCCATATTTAATAGAAATCAGACTTTGCTTTTGATTTTTTATTCAACATAATATTGTAAATAAGAAAACAAATGAAAATGGCATGGACAAAAATGATGGGACCGCTAACCTAATGTTTTGTTGCACAACCTTTAGAGGCAATCACTGCAATCAAACGTTTTCTGTAGCTTTCAATGAGACTTCTGCACCTGTTAACAGGTAGTTTGGCCCACTCTTCCTGAGCAAACTGCTCCAACTGTCTCAGGTTTGATGGGTGCCTTCTCCAGACTGCAAGTTTCAGCTCTTTCCATAGATGTTTGATAGGATTCAGATCAGGACTCATAGAAGCCACTTCAGAATAGTCCAATGTTTTGTTCTTATCCATTCTTGGGTGCTTTTAGCTGTGTGTTTTTGGTCATTATCCTGTTGGAGGACCCATGACCTGCGACTGAGACAGAGCTTTCTGACACTGGGCAGTACGTTTCGCTCCAGAATGCCTAGATAGTCTTGAGATTTCATTGTGCCCTGCACAGATTCAAGGCACCCTGTGCCAGGCGCAGCAAAGCAGCCCCAAAACATAACCGAGCCTCCTCCATGTTTCACTGTAGGTATGGTGTTTTTTTCTTTGAAAGCTTCATTTTTTTGTCTGTGAACATAGAGCTGATGTGACTTGCCAAAAAGCTCCAGTTTTGACTCATCTGTCCAAAGGACATTCTCCCAGAAGGATTATGGCTTGTCAATATGCATTTTAGCAAATTCCAGTCTGGCTTTTTTATGTTTTTCTTTCAAAAGTGGAGTCCTCCTGGGTCTTCTTCCATGGAGCCCACTTTTCGCTCAAAAGCGACGGATGGTGCGATCAGAAACTGACGACCTTCACCTTGGAGTTCAGCTTGTATCTCTTTGGCAGTTATCCTTGGTTCTTTATCTACCATTCGCACTATCCTTCTGTTCAATCTGGGGTCGATTTTCCTCTTTGCGGCCGTGCCCAGGAGGTTGGCTACAGTTCCATGGACCTTAAACTTCTAATAATATTTGCAACTGTTGTCACAGGAACATCAAGCTGCTTGGAGATGGTCTTGTAGCCTTTACCTTTACCATGCTTGTCTATTATTTTCTTCTGATCTCCTCAGACAACTCTCTCCTTTGCTTTCTCTGGTCCATGTTCACTGTGGTGCACACAATGATACCAAACAGCACAGTGACTACTTTTCTCCATTTAAATAGGCTGAATGACAGATAACAAGATTGGAGACATGTGATACTAATTAAAGAAACTAATTAGTTTGAAATATCACTATAATCCAATTATTTATTATCTTTTCTAAGGGTACCAACAAATGTGTCCAGGCCATTTTAGAATATCTTTGTAGAATAAGCAATAATTCATCTCTTTTCACAGCTTCTCTGTTTTATTCTATGACATACCAAAGGCATGCAAGTATACATGATAAAATAGCTTTTAATTTCATCACTTTTCAGGAGGAATGAAGCATTATTTCAATGAGCTGTAAGGGTACCAACAAATTTGAGCACGTCTGTATATATATATATATATATATATATATATATATATATATATATATATATATATATATATACAGTGCCTTCTCTCATATTACTGAATTACAAATGGTACATTGAAATCTCGTTCTGTTTTATATTTTATTTTAAAACACTGAAACTCAAAATCAATTATTGTAAGGTGACATTGGTTTTATGTTGGGAAATATTTTTAAGAAACATAAAACACTGAAATAACTTGCTTACATAAGTATTCAACCCCTGTGCTGTGGAAGCTCCCAGTTTACACCGATGAAAGAAATTGCCCTAACGAGGACACAATTACCTTACCATTGGCCTCCACCTGTGAACCATTAAAGTTGCTGTCACATATTCTGAATTAAACCCCACAGTTGAAGGATCATTGGTCAGGTTGTGAATCTGAAGGAAAATGAAGACCAAAGAGCATTCTATAGAAGTTAGAGATAAAGTAATACAAATGCATAGATTAGGAAAGGGTACAAAATAATATCCAAGTGTTTGATATCCCAGTGAGCACAGTTGGATCAATAATCAGGAAGTGGAAGCTGCATCACACCACCCAGGCACTGCCAAGAAAAGGCTGTCCTCAAAAACTCAATGCTCAAACAAGAAGGAGACTTGTGATAGAAGTCACAGAGAGGCCAACAATCACTTTGAAGGAACTACAGAGTTCAGTGGCTGGGAGGAGTAATGGTGCACCAGTCAACCATATCAAGAGCTCTGCATAACACTGGCCTGTATGGGAGGGTGGCAAGAAAGAAGCCGTTACTCAAAAGTACCATCTGAAAGCACGTCTGGAGTTTGCCAGAAAGCATGAGAGTGACCCAACTGCGATGTGCGAAAAGGTTTTGTGGTCAGATGAGACCAAGATAGAGCTTTTTGGCCAAAACTCAAAGAGCTATGTGTGGCGCAAACCTAACACTGCCCATGCCTCAAGACACACCGCCCCTACAGTGAAGTATGGTGGTGGCAGCATCATGCTGTGGGGATGCTTCTCATCAGCAGGGACTGGGCATCTTGTTAAAATTAAAGGAAGAATGGATGGAGCAAAATACAGGGAAATACTGCAAGAGAACCTGCTTCAGTCCGCTAAAAAACTGAAGCTTGGGAGGAAATTCACCTTTCAGCAGGACAATGATCCCAAACACAAGGCCAAAGAAACATTGGAGTGGCTCAAGAACAAAAAGGTGAATGTCCTACAGTGGCCCAGTCAAAGTCCTGATCTCAATCCCATTGAGAATCTGTGGCACTATTTGAAAATTGCGGTCCACAAGCATCGTCCAACCAACCTGAACAACCTGGAGCAAATCTGCCAAGAAGAATGGGCCAAAATCACTCTGACACTGTGTGCAAAGCTGGTACATACTTACCCCAAAAGACTTAACGCTGTTATTGTAGCGAAAGGTGGCTCTACCAAATATTAATGTGTGGAGGTTGAATACATATGCAAGCAAGATATTTCAGTTTTTTATTTTTCTTAAAAATATTTCCCAACATAAAACCAATGTCACCTTACAATAATTGATTCTGAGTTTCAGTGTTTTAAAATAAAATATCAAACAGAACAAAATTTCAATGTACCATTTGTAATTCAGTAATATGAGAGAATTGGTCAGGTGTCTGAATACTTTTGCATGGCACTGTATATATATATATATATATATATTGTGACGAACTTGCACCCACTCGGGTTCGTTGCCCCTTTAAAAATTGACCCAGACACAGAAATTGGGGGTTCAGCGCTTCCGCGCACTTTTAATAATACAAACAGAAACACAAAACAAAAACAAACACCTAGCTCCTTTGGAGCGCTAACTAAAACTCCGGAAACACCCAGAAATTCTTCACTTGCCGACTGCTTGGAAGCAGAGCACACCTTCCTGCCTCCTTCTATACAGCAGCCCTGAGCAGACTGACTGCACCTCTTAGATACCCTGCACCTGGTCCTAATTTAACAATAATTACCAGGTGCAGGGATAATTAACACTAACACAAATGTGCATTCGCACATGTTTTCTTCCATGCAGGAGGATTAACCCCTCCCTGCTGTGTTACACTTCCCCTTAAGTGCACAGCACTGATCGGCCATTCAAGGCCACATTCCCCCCTTTGAAGTCCGGTGCCCAGAGGAAGGGACCGCGATCCGGCGAGGAGGGACCCAAACGGTTTGCCAGGGGCGACCGGCGATAGGCGGTAACCTGGACGGTGCAGCGACAGGTAGAGGTGTGAGCCACGGGACCGGCGCAGCGACATCTGAGACTCAGGGGAACATAGCGGGAGGAAGGGGGAACGCCAGTGACGTCACACGACCGCGTCGTGACGTCTGAGGTTTCAGGGGGAGCGGAGCAAGGGACCAGGTGAGGAACTGTGCCTGGCGGTGCCCCGACCTGGGCACGAGGTCGAGCACAGGGAGGTCCATGCAATCCGGCAGGGTGTCAACAAGCACGGGGCAAGGGACCGTGCCCGGCAGCACCGGACTGGTTTCCAGGGGTGGTGGTCGGGGCTGTGGTGGAGGTGACTCCCTCACCTCCTCTGGCTCCCGAGACGGCAGCTCCACCCGCTCTGGCTCTCGGGTTGGCAGCTCCACCCCTTCTGGCTCTCGGGACAGCTGCTCTACCTTCCATTTCTGGAGCAGCAGGTCCAGCTCTGTAGGCTCCGGCTCCGGTAGCCCTAGCTCCAGTCTCCACGTCTTATTCTGCTCCACTTGAGCAGCGGTATTTCTTTTGATCTTCTCGATCAATTCTTTAAAATCCATTTTTTCCTTTTTACTGGGTCGTAGGGGCGCCCACAGCTTCTGACACCACGTGTGACGAACTTGCACCCACTCGGGTTCGTTGCCCCTTTAAAAATTGACCCAGACACAGAAATTGGGGGTTCAGCACTTCCGCGCACTTTTAATAATACAAACAGAAACACAAAACAAAAACAAACACCTAGCTCCTTTGGAGCGCTAACTAAAACTCCGGAACACCCTGACTATAAAGTGGGACGGCTAAGCCGTTTCCCCACTACACAAAACACCCAGAAATTCTTCACTTGCCGACTGCTTGGAAGCAGAGCACACCTTCCTGCCTCCTTCTATACAGCAGCCCTGAGCAGACTGACTGCACCTCTTATATACCCTGCACCTGGTCCTAATTTAACAATAATTACCAGGTGCAGGGGATAATTAACAATTAACACAAATGTGCATTCGCACATGTTTTCTTCCATGCAGGGAGGATTAACCCCCTCCCTGCTGTGTTACACTATATATATATATATAGTACAGTACATCACCATGGGAGTCAATAATAACATTGTGGATCTTGATACACTAGATAAGGCCACCATTTGGAAGAACACCATACACACTGCGGAATCTATTCTTTAGACAGAGACGCAGACCACGTGAGGTAGGGACGCTTCTGACAACTTGTTTACATGTTAAACGTTTGACAAGAAGCCTTTTTCAGTGTGTCAGACAGTTTCATTTTAGTACTAGTGAATACATAACAATTTTACCAGAAATCTATCTTCGGCATTCACTTTAAGAAAAAAAAAAAAAAAAAAAACTATATGAACATAATTTAGATATTTTATTTAACATTATTAATCATAAACGTTATACAGTATTTTTATGTTCGATTTTGAAATGTCACATTTTTCAATTTTTGTCAGTTTTTCATTAAGTATATGGAAAACTACAAAGCGGTATGTAATTCAATATGTTAACATAACATTACTCAGCATTTTTCAGTGGACTTCATGAAATAACATGAATTCATTCTATAGGGTAATGCAAAATGTTTGGCCATAGCTGTACAGAGGCAAAGACATCTGATAGTTTGTAACCACAGTCAAGGTACAATGCAAAACCATTGCTGGGGATTGAACCTCAGTCATTTGTTAAGTCCTGTGTGGATTTCATCCCTTATTTTCACTCTACTGAACCTTCATTTTACAAACCCACCTTAAAACTGAGCTTGCAATGGGAACTTCAATCTTATCATGATCCTGAACCCATAAAACAATATAACATTCATTTCATATTTAAACATACATGCCTCTGTCAAGCTATATTTTACACAATGAGCCTATTTTAATAAGTCATCGTCCTGTGCGGTTCAATAACAGGATCAGTGGAACTAAAGGGGTTTCGTTTAATGCACGTGACCTGCTGTAATGATCCTAGTCATCGTTAATATGCGGGCTAAAGGAGAAGGTGCTTTGAGCTTTGCAGTGAAATAATGTGTGTTGCACAGCTGACAATTGACTAGCTAAGTTATTGGAAGAAGCTGACACCCGTATTTATGCAACACTGAAGCATAACCAGTGTCCAATTACCACACAGAAAGGTAGTGATGCTATTATTAATTACATGATTCACAATTGCAGGGGGCAGATCCATGAAAAGAAGTCTGGGGGATGGCAGCTTGACATCTCCAATAGCTTTGAACTCTGATGCCTAGATAACACTCAGGACAGACTCACAGTCAGGGAGCAAGTCAGGTCGCCAACACATTATAGAAGGAAACGTTTAAATCCAGGCTATGGGCTTCCTGGGAATTCTACCCATTAAATGACTGTCCTTTTATACAGTGAGCAACATTCCCTTTCAGGTATAGAAATGCATGGGATCTTCTCTAGCATCATTGATTATAGAACTTGTTTTGAGTTGTCTCCTGGGGCTGGTTTTTCAAAACATTATTATTTGTTTATTTAGCAGACATCTTTATCCAAGGTGACTTACAGAGACTAGGGTGTGTGAACTATGCATCAGCTGCAGAGTCACTTACAATTACGTCTCACCCGAAAGACGGAGCACAAGGAGGTTAAGTGACTTGCTCAGGGTCACACAAATGAGTCAGTGGCTGAGGTGGGATTTGAACCAGGGACCTCTTGGTTACAAGCCCTTTTCTTTAACCACTGGACCACACAGCCTCCTATCTGGATAACAGTCATCCAGAGTTTGTGATTGAGATTCCTTTAAAAAAATAAAATTTTGTAATCATAATTTGATCTCGATTGGGATCAATACTGGTACCTTACCTTCCCATGTATAAGGTGCCTTTGAATAATGTTATTCAGTCATGGTTTTTAAACTCTCTTTGATACCTTGCTGACGAACAGCATTACTCATCTGTTAAGGCTTACCCAGTCTGTATTCTCACCATGTTGCAGATATTTAAATACTGAATGCAAAAAAAACCCTATTCACAAAACTTTCATTTTAAAGAATGCTTTCTTTTAAAAATCTACGTTTTGTTTTAAAATAAAATACAGTTTGATAATGAAGAAACTGACTTTTGTTGGTTTCTTCATCAACATTATAGGAAGAAATCACAAGCTTTATTTTATTCTTTTAAAAAGCAATTCTTTAAGTAACCTGTGAGGTAAATGTCCAGGAATAGGGCCTGCAATGCAGACTCCTGACATACTTCCATGATGGAAATCTGTCTTGATTCTGCAGTTGATGTTTTATCTGTGGAACACACACATGCTATATGGGAGGCTGTGTGGTCCAGTGGTTAAAGAAAAGGGCTTGTAACCAGGAGGTTCCCAGTTCAAATCCCACCGCAGCCACTGACTCATTGTGTGACCCTCAGCAAGTCACTTAACCTCCTTATTCTCCGTCTTTCGGGTATGATGTAGTTGTAAGTGACTCTGCAGCTGATGCATAGTTCACACACCCTAGTCTCTGTAAGTCGCCTTGGATGAAAGCTTCTGCTAAATAAACAAATAATAACTAATTTGGAGATTGAAACTTGAGATGGTTTAAATTGTGACCTTAAGTGCTCATTATGAGTTTATTTATTTATGTGTGTTTTTCTGAAATCTTAGCCCTATATTAAACATTCTAAATTGGTCTATGCCTTCCTATAATCTGAGCTTCCTGATTCTAATGCATTGTTCGCTGGCATTCCTGCTAATGCTTGCTTTAAACCCAATTGAGAAAGATGTTGCCTTTAAAGTGCACAGAGCTAACACAATCATTCCAGTGTTTGTTACCTGGAGTGCATTGCCTTCATTTCACAGCTGTCACATGTTCCTATATGAAACACACACGTGCTATTGTAAAGGTGAATTACATCTTTTATTTAAGCTACTAATAAAGAAAAGGCTATTGATCCGGTAACACTGTACACTGTGTCTCTAATTACTATGTATTTACATAGGAGTTACTTGGTAAAAACATCTGCGCTTACACACAATTACAATGTTAGTATATAGTTACATTGTACTTCATGTGTAAATCTATTTGCACAATGTGACCCCAACCCTAATCCTTTTCTGACACAATTATTTACTTACATACATCATGTAAACAGATGTACACATTAAGTACATTGTAACTATGCACAATACCATTGTGAGTATGTGTAAGTTCACATGTATTCACTAAGTAACTACCATGTAAATGCACAGTAATTGGAGACACTTCCTGTACAGTGTTGCCATTGACCCTTACATGCACTTAACCTACACTTACTTATATCTGTGTTGCTTTTCACTAGTTTTCAAACTGGCACTGAAGCAAAAGCTAGTAAATGTGCCCCAATGAGTCTGAGTTTGTTTTAATCTTCCTATCATGTGAAGATGCATTTGTTTGTAAGAGCATTTCTTTGTGCTCTACAGTGAGTTAAGAGTTGAGGTTTTTAATAGCTGCTCTTGTTTCCTGTGCACTGCTTGATGTTGATGAGGATGATGCTGTTCCGTTACATTATTAATGTCATACTTTAATGGTTGCTTTGTTGTTTGTTATTACAATTGATCAGCAGTGTTGCATTTTGCCTATTAATGAGGTCCTTACTGTAATACTACACCAGCTGGGCTGGGCCAGGCAGGCAAAGGAACAGGTTGAAGTGATTCACCCAGAGGAAACACTCTAAAGGATGTGTTTAATAATTCATACACAAAATACACCAAAGTTTGCCACAGTAAATTTGCATGGTCATTTTCCAGTCTTCCCAGAATTCACCATGGGTCGCCATGTTTTTATTTATTTTTATATGCTTTAGCATACATTACACTCACACACTTGTATTATACTTCTCTATGCTTTTACTATGGGACACTTTTCTAAGGGCTTTTTATGGGGGGGCAGTAATACTAGTGCTAATAATAGAATATTGTGTCCAGTTCTGGTCAACTCGCTACAAAAAGGATATTGCTGCTCTAGAAAGAGTGTAAAGAAGAGCGAACCAGAATTACTCCTGGTTTAAAAGGCATGTCGTATGCAGACAGGCTTGAACTAAGAAGACTATGTGGCGATCTGATTCAAACATTCAAAATCCTAAAAGGTATAGACAATGTCGACCCAGGGGACTTTTTTGACCTGAAAGAAACAAGGACCAGGGGTCACAAATGGAGATTAGATAAAGGGGCATTCAGAACAGAAAACAGGAGGCACTTTTTTACACAGAGAATTGTGAGGGTCTGGAACCAACTCCCAGTAATGTTGTTGAAGCTGACACCTGTGATCCTTCAAGAAGCTGCTTGATGAGATTCTTGGTTCAATAAGCTACTAACAACCAAACGAGCAAGATGGGCCGAATGGCCTCCTCTCGTTTGTAAACGTTCTTATGTTCTTATGTTCTTATGTTATTCTTGCTATTGTTATATTTTTCCAGACACTCAAGAATAACATGATTATTACATTGTTAGTCATCTGGAGCGGCATGCATACTGTACATGAGATTATTACATTGTTAGTCATCTGGAGTCCCAGGCATACTGTACATGAGATTATTACATTGTTAGTCATCTGGAGTCCCAGGCATACTGTACATGAGATTATTACATACTGTACATGAGATTATTACATTGTTAGTCATCTGGAGTCCCAGGCATACTATACATGAGATTCATCCCATATTCACTGTGCCTGCACCCATTGACTATTGCTGCATCATGCACCTCTGGACTGTGCTGCAAACAGTGACTATTTACACTCGCATTGTTGTTGGAGAAGATGGTGTTTGCAAGGTGGGAATCACTGCAGAACTGAATTGCATGCCGTTTACTTGCATGGTGTGCTAACAGCTGATGCCTATAGCACAGCAAGGGACAAAATAAATGGATTTAACCTTTCCTACTGGATCACATTGATAATGTTCTATTGTGTTAATATGACCATCTCTCATTCTGAAACTATATAATTGACCAAACATGTTTTATTATTAATAATAATAATAATAATAATAATAATAATAATAATAATAATAATAATAATAATACAAACATACCATTAAGCAGAACTCATGAGTATTTAAATTTTGAAAGGGGAACCCCCTTTTTACAATAGTACAGTCAAATAAATCACTAATATAAAGCAACGCTTCAAGCTGTTTGTTTCTCATGTTTTTAACATCAGCACAGATTTATATCATTTTATAAACAGGAGTGAATTAGACTCGAGTGAACAAGAATATGCCTCTATTTTGTAAGACAAGATGTCACTGTTTATGAATGCAGGGACTAGTGAGCATGAAAACCACATTGAAATATCCTTAACAAAGAAAATATAAAGGCACAAATATGTTTGCTATGTGTACGTTTGCCTCTGCACGTGTCTTCACTGCCATGGCAACATACATCTTTTTTTTTTCTCACACATAATTTGCAAGTTATTGTGGGGTGAGAAGTCCCTGGTTAAGTATAATTGAATTGAAAGTATTACATTACCTGTCTCTCAATTCTGCTCATTTGCATTCATTCCACACACTGATTTGCCTGAGTAGGCGGGATTTCTCAGCTTCCTTCTCACCGAACAATTTGAGTTTTTGTTTCAAAGCCATTTCATTTCTCATGATTAGTTTCTTTAGCAAGCTATTTTGTAATAGAATTGCCTATGCAAGATTATTACAGATTTCAAAGTGGATGAATATAAAGTACTTTTATAATGTTGATGGTTGTATGTAGCACTGCTATAAAATATAAGAAACTAAGTCTTCATTTCTTATTTTTATGATTAAATAATTAACTTTTGGCTGATGCTCTAAATAGAATGCTGTGTTTTAAGCCTGTCACATCAGACGTGTAAGGGATTCTCCTTTGCTATAAAGATAAGGGAATACGAAGCCACTTTTTCAGGAACAGTGGCTTGAAACCTGGTTCCAGGAGACTTCGTTTGAGGCAACTTTGCTGTATCAAACCCCAAGTCTCCCCTGGTGTGCCGTGCAGTGGCCTGAAACCTCGTCTCCTGAAACCAAGTTCCGAGCCACAAAGTGGCTTGGTGTTTCATCAGCTTAAGACTAGCCCCAGACACAACAATGACAAACTCCTCCTCTATTACTGTTGCCACATGAAAGACATGCACTCTGACTTCTGAATGGCCAGTTCCAAAGTAAAGTAAATGAAAACAATACAGATTCCAGAATCTTCTGGAGAGTTGTTCATAACTTCAGTCTGTGATGAGGCTGTCAAATCCAGATCAACTACAGATAAACAAATATATTATATTAAAAAATAAAGATTTCTAAAATGTGTTTTATACATGCACAATTATTATCTTTACTCCATACTGTATTTTCTGAATTTGTCATTGCTATAACCAGCCCCATATTAATTTTGAAACCCATCTCCATATTACTTCAAACTTCACAAGATTACCAAAATGGGACCTCATGTTAAAGTATGGATGTGGGTATGTAGCATTAACTATTTACCAGTGGCTACATCTTTCAAATGAGCAAACAAGCAAACAAGAAATACATCAGAAAACTGAAACCAAAGACACTGCTTTTATCAGGCTCACGGTTTGTCTGTCATTTAGTGTTTGTGTTTCTGCATGAATGACTCCTAGGTTGTCTTGTAATGTCTGTAGCAATTCAAGTGACGAGATTCCATTGTGCCCTAGGGAGAGACACAGAATATACCCAGGATTCCACAGAGATACCAGAATAAAGATACAGTTACAGCAGAACCTTTAATCATATCACATCTATCTATCTATCTATCTATCTATCTATCTATCTATCTATCTATCTATCTATCTATCTATCTATCTATCTATCTATCTATCTATCTATCTGTCTATCTATTTATCTGTCTGTCTGTCTGTCTGTCTGTCTGTCTGTCTGTCTGACTGTCTATCTATCTATCTATCTATCGATGAATCTGTCGATCTATCTATATAGGGCTCCAGGAAAGGTTTTAAAATAACGTATTTTAAATTGCCTTCACGTTTGTCTTTAATAAAATAAGTAAAAACATAACATGTGGCAATTTCTTTAAACGGATGTGCAGAATAGATTAATCAACGTCAATAAATAGGTGGAGCAAAAATGTGAAACACCTGCCATTACACGGACAATAGGGAGTAGAAACAGCATTCAATAAATGGTCTGCAAGGTGTTTAAATTGCTCAATGATTACCTCATGGAATTCCTTCAGGCAAGTGCGGGTGGAAATCTAAAGCCTCTATTCACCAGAAAGGGACTGTTCTCATCAGTACAACAGTGATGAAGTACATGCAGCCTTGGATACAGAAGCACTGCCAACTGCCTTGTTTGTACACCCCTGTAGATAAATGTGTATTTTGAAAACAGGCACAACCCAACCCTGAACAACTCTGGAGTAGTTCCTTTAAAATGGCAGTTATAATTTGGTATGGAGCTGCAGCGTACAGATTATACTAGTATTAACTATAGGTACATGTGTGCAGTAAGCTTGTGAAGGGCTTCCAGGGCTTATGGGACATCAGAGGTCACGAGACTGTAGGTCGAGTCCCTAACCCAGGACCCTGAGAAGCCATTCACAGGCTCCATTACACACACTTACAGAAACAACATTCTTTATTCTATATGGAGAGTTGTAATTGAGTGAACACAAACACAAATATTGTAAAGCTGAAGAAATTAACAAACATGTTTCGTTTCCAGACTGCCACATAAAACCCTTTTCCCAATGCAGCAAATTGCATCTGCCAAGCACTGCATTTAAGTCTTGCATTTTTGGTTTGCAGATCTCCAGGGAGCTGTACCGCAAGCCCTTGCCTAGTATTAAAAGCTTGTTCCGAAATAATTATGGTATATCTGCAGATTATGCAGGCTTTTGCTTTTGATGCAACATTGAATCAAGTTCCTGTTACTCTTAAAATAGATGAGCAGCCAATCATTAAACTCAAGCCTGTCATATGGCTGACACGAGACCCTTTAAAAAGTGGGAGAACTCTCAGCTGAATACATAAGCACTGCAACAGCTCTGCCCTTTGCTTGCAAACAGAGCATGCTGTGGATAGGGATTGTATGTGTTCCAAGTGATCTTCTGAGGGAGTTTAACCTGTGAAACAAAGACTTTGGGAGTGCAGATATAGAACGGGTATACTGAGAGTTCACCAAGAGCTCTAAAATGATCAAGATTCATTTAATTACAATGTTATTATGCATAGCTACAATGTACTTAACGTGCATTTTTTGCGTGATATATGTAAGTACACAATTGTATCAGAAAAGAGTTAGGTTTAGGTTTAGGGATAGGGTTAGGATTAGGGTTATATCATTTAAAAAGATTTACACGTTAAGTACATTGTAACTATGCATAATAACATTGTAATTATGTGTAAGTACACATGTAAATACACAGTAATTAGATACACTTAATGCAGTGTTACCATGCAACCAGGGCAGCAGTGTGGAATAGTGGTTAGGGCTCTGGACTCTTGACCAGAGGGTCATGGGTTCAATCCCAGGTGGGGGACACTGCTGCTGTACCCTTGAGCAAGGTACTTTACCTAGATTGCTCCAGTAAAAACCCAACTGTATAAATGGGTAATTGTATTTAAAAATAATGTGATATCTTATAACAATTGTAAGTCGCCCTGGATAAGGGCATCTGCTAAGAAATAAATAATAATAACTAAACCGAGCAAAAGTCTCATTTGATTTAGTTATCTGATGTTTTTAATCTAAAATCAATCATTTTTCGTTCATCCTGGCTTGACACTGATAATGAAGCATGACTCATAACTGATAGTTATACGGTGGAGAAGAGAGAGCTTTCAAAACTGATAAAGCTTTACAAGACCAAAGAGATTAGAGTAAAACTCAATCTGATAAATAAAGAAGGCTAGTTGCTTCACATAGAAAATAGCAAAACTAGATCAATTATTCTAAAAACTAGACTGCAATTAACACCTAGGGGAACACAAACTCCAGACTGCACAAACAGCACACCCTAGAGGATGCAATGCCCACAAGTCTGCAGACTGCACACAAACTACAGCACACCTAGAGGATGCAATGCCCACAAGTCTGCAGACTGCACACAAACTACAGCACACCTAGAGGATGCAATGCTCACAAGTCTCCAGACTGCACACAAACTTCACACCTAGAGGATGCAATGCCCACAAGTCTGCAGACTGCACACAAACTACAGCACAGAGGATGTAATGCCCACAGAGGCTGCACACCTAGAGTATGTAATGCCCACAAGTCTGCAGACTGCACACAAACTACAGCACACCTAGAGGATGCAATGCCCACAAGTCTGCAGACTGCACACAAACTACAGCACACCTAGAGGATGCAATGCCCACAAGTCTGCAGACTGCACACAAACTACAGCACACCTAGAGGATGCAATGCCCACAAGTCTGCAGACTGCACAAAACTGCAGACTGCACACAAGTCTGCAGACTGCACAGCACACCTAGAGGATGTAATGCCCACAAGTCTGCAGACTGCACACAAACAAACCCAGAGGATGCAATGCCCACAAGTCACACACACAAGAGCACACCTAGAGTATGTAATGCCCACAAGTCTGCAGACTGCACACACACTATTTTTATTCTATTTGTCAGATTACATGTGAAATGCAGTTTTTTCTTTCTCTTTTACCAGAAGCAATACACTTTGTTACACAATATTATTTTCTAATAATATATATTTTCACACTCCATATTAATAAAATAACATTATTTTAATGGCACATGCAAGAGAAAGCTTCATGTTATTTTACAAAGGCTTCTTACATGCCATATTTACATTATTATTATTATTATTATTATTATTATTATTATTATTATTATTAACCAAACGGTGCCCTTTCATCAGCCTTGTTGCTTTTAAAAGGGGTTGAGGTGAACAATTAAAAACACCAAACCAAAGTATATTTTAAAATGTAGTGTCCGCTATTAAAACGCCTTTGTAATTTTGTACAGCTATGGCCAAACGTTTTTCATCACCCTATGGAATGAACTAATTGTGCCTCATAAAGCCGAATGAAACTTGCTGAATAATGCAGTGCCGAGATGACCTGCCTGCTTGCTGTTTCTCTGTTTGCTTTCTCCAGTCTAAGACTACGTTGATGTGGCTGCATTATTATTATTCAGATGCAATGTTAATCAAATAACATAATAAAATCTACAGACTTCTATAGATATATATATATATATATATATATATAAGTGTTCCTGTCGTTACTGCAGGTACTGTAGCTGTGCACATCACTGGGATGCTTAAGCAATGTTCTACATGGTAACCGAACAAACTGTCTGTATCATAATGCCTGATCGTATTACAGAGCAATCCATAAAAGCTGCCCAGGAGTTCCATGTAATCGACTCATTACACTGAAGAAGCACACATGACATCACAGACACAAGCACCCACAATGCAAGGCTCTTATTCCAGCATGCTAGATAACCATCAGCACGTTGTGTTAGCAAGGCAGGCACAATCACTGCCCATATAATAATGCAATATGTTTGAAATGATAAAAAGCAATAGGAGATAGAGAATGGTGAGCCACTCTCTGGGGTTTTCATTCAGGAAATCTCAAGCACAAAGAAACCTTTTTTCTGTAAGATTTTGAGCATGTGTGTGGGGTGTGTGGAGAGCAACCCTAACTGAACTGTATTAAACAACTGCAGATTCTTACCTAACAGGATCAATTCTGTTTGTTGAATCACTTGTTTTTTCAGCCCACGCATTTGGTTAAGATTTGTCACAGCCAGTGGGTTTTAATCTAGAAATGATAGCAATTTACAGAGAAGTCAGTGTTCTGCGCAACACAAGAACCACAGTAGCTGTTCTGTCATTACTGTAGTAAAGCATGTGGGTTTGTGCATTCAGCTTCAATGCTTCGCACATGTTAAAGAGCTGAGAGGACTGCCATTCACCCCTCAGGAGTGAATTTAGGATGAGTTTTACACATTAATCCCACAATGTATTTGCAATGGGACCTGACAGTTCAGGGTTTCCGTGTATTACATCAACCCACAGCTGAGGAGCTTTGTTATCTTGCTCTGAAAGCTAAGAGATTTGTGAAGTGCTTGATATTGCTGGGAAGATTAACCTGCATTTAATAATGTACTTTGAATGTTTTCTTTCTTTCAAGTTTTACTGCCAATTCAAAGGATAGCGAACATATCCAATCACTGTAATAGGGCACATATTAGACAGTAATTACAAAGCTATCATTTGGTAACTACAGTGCACATAGTGTAAGTGTAAACGATTTGGTTATTATTTAGCATGACTACTGAATCAAAAAAATACAGCCTGTGCTTAATTTACAGTTCTATGGTGACACATTTTTCAGATATCTGCTTTAAAATTGCTAATGACAGTGGTGTGTTTAGTATATGTCAGGAAGCTTGGTTGATTTCTGACATACATAGGAGAACGAGAACAGTCTAAAAACGTTAAGCATACGAATTGTGGTAATTAATAAGTAGCTAGCAAGTTGTGCAAAAATAAAATGCTACAATAATATAGGTTATATTTGAAGCATTCATCAGTTATGTTAAAATCGACTCTAATTGGACTCAGCCACTGGGATAGACTGTGGGGGATAGTGAAGACCAGGGCACCTATAACCATATCACGAAAGCCAGCCCCCTACTTACAATGTTTAACTAAACAGGAGCCACTGGTATATCTTCAGAGGGAAAGGAATGTATAGCACATAGGTATTAGAAGACTAGTTTGCCAGATAATGTACAGGGTGATTAGAAAGTCAGTTTACCACATCAATGATATGGTGCGTTGATGTGGGAGACTGACTTTCTAATCATTCTGTATATCGGAAGGAGAGTCACTTCTCCAGGTTAAAAGAAGATGGGAAAAACAACTGAGCACTCTTTGTGTATTTAAGATTGGGTTTAGGGGATGACAACATGTTTCCTCTGTGGTTTCTTTGAGGGATGTATTTGAGTTTAATCAAAAGAAGTGAAACGTATTGGAAGGACCTGGAATTGTTTTTCACTGTAAAAGCAGAGAGGACAGGGATTGAAGAGAGGAATTCATGTAACCAGCATCAAGATTTATACAGGATTGTAGAGAGGAACTCATGTAACGAGCATCAAGGTTTATACAGGATTGAAGAGAGGAATTCATGTAACCAGCATCAAGATTTATACAGGATTGTAGAGAGGAACTCATGTAACGAGCATCAAGGTTTATACAGGATTGAAGAGAGGAATTCATGTAACAAGCATCAAGGTTTATACAGGATTGAAGAGAGGAATTCATGTAACCAGCATCAAGGTTTATACAGGAATGAAGAGAGGAATTCATGTAACGAGCATCAAGGTTTATACAGGATTGAAGAGAGGAATTCATGTAACGAGCATCAAGGTTTATACAGGATTGAAGAGAGAATTCATGTAACGAGCATCAAGGTTTATACAGGATTGAAGAGAGGAATTCATGTAACGAGCATCAAGGTTTATACAGGATTGAAGAGAGGAATTCATGTAACGAGCATCAAGGTTTATACAGGATTGAAGAGAGGAATTCATGTAACGAGCATCAAGGTTTATACAGGATTGAAGAGAGGAATTCATGTAACGAGCATCAAGGTTTATACAGGATTGAAGAGAGGAATTCACGTAACGAGCATCAAGGTTTATACAGGATTGAAGAGAGGAATTCATGTAACGAGCATCAAGGTTTATACAGGATTGAAGAGAGGAATTCATGTAACGAGCATCAAGTTTTATACAGGATTGAAGAGAGGAATTCATGTAACGAGCATCAAGGTTTTTACAGGATTGAAGAGAGGAATTCATGTAACGAGCATCAAGGTTTATACAGGATTGAAGAGAGGAATTCACGTAACGAGCATCAAGTTTTATACAGGATTGAAGAGAGGAATTCACGTAATGAGCATCAAGGTTTATACAGGATTGAAGAGAGGAATTCACGTAACGAGCATCAAGTTTTATACAGGATTGAAGAGAGGAATTCATGTAACAAGCATCAAGGTTTATGCAGGATTGAAGAGAGGAATTCATGTAACGAGCATCAAGGTTTATACAGGATTGAAGAGAGGAATTCATGTAACGAGCATCAAGTTTTATACAGGATTGAAGAGAGGAATTCATGTAACGAGCATCAAGGTTTATACAGGATTGAAGAGAGGAATTCATGTAACGAGCATCAAGGTTTATACAGGATTGAAGAGAGGAAATCATGTAATGAGCATCAAGGTTTATACAGGATTGAAGAGAGGAATTCATGTAACGAGCATCAAGGTTTATACAGGATTGAAGAGAGGAATTCATGTAACGAGCATCAAGTTTTATACAGGATTGAAGAGAGGAATTCATGTAACAAGCATCAAGATTTATACAGGATTGAAGAGAGGAATTCATGTAACGAGCATTAAGGTTTATATAGGATATTCAGGTTTATAAGTGAATTCAAGTGCTTTTAACCTTTCAGGTACTGTGTGATTATTAAGAGTATTTTATGTGCATGCACTGGTATGATGCTAAAATCATTTGATTTATTTGAAAACGAATGGAGTCAGTCTTTGAGTGTGCTTCTTTTGGTTGGACTGCTAAATATATTTCTTATTGTCAGTTATAAACCACAAAGATTGTCTCAGCCAGACAGGTTCCTAGTAGAAAGCTCATTATCCCACATTAGCTGACCTTAAAAGACTGCTCCATTCTGCAGTTACTGGCACAGCTACATTATTGAAAACACTGAACAAAAAAAGAAATAGTGATGGTGACTGTCAGTTTCAACATTTTAGGCAAATTCATTTTTGAGCAATGCTGGCTTGCTAAAATTATGAGAAGAGATTCACTGAAACAACAAACACGTAAACAGACCTGTCAACTTCGCAGCTTCACGCTCAAGCTAAATGAACTAAAAAGGCAACACAATCGCACCAATTGTATTATTAAATGCATACTTGAAAAAAGAAATGTGTTGATCAATGCATGCTGCTAGAAGGGCTGCTATGCACAGTTTTGCCACAGTGTAGTTTTCCCCCGGAGGACCAGGGCCAGCCCTGCAGCTGTTTTCTTGAACCTGGCCAGTAGGGGCTACTGTAGCGGGGTTAAGTGACTCTGCGCTATCATGTAGGAGTGCCGGAGCCAATGCCATGCTCCCTTTGGAGCCCCCTGGAGATCAACAGCTTCACACAGCCATGACACTCCCAGCACCCCCCTGACTGTGTGACTCAACCTGCAGAGCAGGAGGCTGTGCCTTACCGAGGTGAGACACTCACGGACAGAGCTTTCCTTTTTTTAAAAAATTGTTTGGGGATGTCTCTTTAATAGGACTGAATCTTCAAGTCAGCATCTAATTTGTACTTCTACATATCCTGCCTGCAATGGCCCAAAGCTGATTCTCTCCCAGTCTGGAACAGATTGCATTGCAAGCAATGGACATTTTGGAGGAGATTCATACTGAGCTTACTTTGTTTATTAAATGATAATGAGATATATTTTCTGCTTTGATTCTGTGTCTATTATGGTTTGAGGTAAACCTGTTGCCCTTTAATTCAAGTCAACTTTGAAAGGTGTTTGCAAATATTTTCTTTTTAAAGATACTTGCAGTTCAAAAGAAGAAAAGAAAGAGACTGAAAAGCATTTTCTACTGCAAGTGCCTTCATCTATAGAAGACCATGATTACATTGATTATTTGATGCTTTGGTCAGCACAACTCAGCAATCCATGTGTTTGCTTTGGATCAGAGAGCAACAGCAAACTCAATGTCTTTGTTTGTGCACATGAGGGTAAACAGTACTGTAAAAATCATCTAATAATGAGTGTGAGAGAGTATGTGTGTGTGTTTGTTGTCTGTGTGTGTGTGTGTGTGTACGTGTGTGTGTGTGTGTGTGTGTGTTGTCTCTGTGTGTATGAGTGTGTGTTGTCTGTGGAGGTGTGTGTGAGTGTGTGTTGTCTGTGTGTGTGTGTGTTGTCTGTGGGGGTGGGGGTGTGTGTCTTGTCTGTGGGGGTGTGTGCGTGTGTGCGTGTGTGCATGTGTGTGTGTTGTCTGTGGGGGTGTGTGCCCGTGTGTGTGTGTGTGTATCTTATTAGGAACAGAAAAGCTGTCATTGAAACAGCAGCTGATGCTGTGTGATGTTAAATAGAAATGAAAAGATTGAGCACCGTGACCGTTCATGCAGTGCTGTAGTTGCTCCACATGCCTCATCTCACACGCCTTTCCTTGTAGTGCTCAGTTCAGCCTTGAAGTGATTCGGTCCAAATTAACAGACATGCTTGGGATTTCAAAGGGTGCAGATAATATTATAATATCAAAGTAGCTGGATTGTTTTCTTTTTTATAAATAAACCACAGCAGCCATTTGAAAGGAAGCATAAACAAAGGAATATAAATAGGAGCGTGTTTTTATACTGAAAACATGAGCAAGTTGTAATGCTGCACCAGACAAGCGAACGCACAGGTGTAGATAGAGACAACAGAATCAATAAGTACACGGGAGTGTGGCTTTTAACTGGAGACTTTCGTGGGTGTTTCTGCAGACGTTAGATATTTGAAAGTTTTATCTTTAGATTTAAAGCATAAATTGCAGTGTAAAAGGTACAGAGCCCATACTGTACTTACAGCAGTTATGAAATGATACTGTCTCAGCACTACAGTGGCCTTAGTCAGCAAGTCTTTCCCATTAGTATGGCGTGTGGGGCTTTTGTGAGTTTTTAAAGGATTTGGAAGTTTGTTTTTTTTTTTCTGGGTTAATCCAGGTGACACCACTAATATGTATTTGATGGGAACAGAGCTGCATAGAAAATAAGCACAAGACCTGCTCTCCTGGGCTTCTGTAAACTGCTCCATTAATGGAGATATTTATCAAGTGTGTCAAGAGCTCAATAACAGGGTCTGATCAACCTGATGATCAGGACATCACAATGTGAGCGAAGTGAAAGATCAGGGCATCACAATGTGAGTGAAGTGAAAGATCAGGGCATCACAATGTGAGTGAAGTGAAAGATCAGGGCATCACAATGTGAGTGAAGTGAAAGATCAGGGCATCACAATGTGAGTGAAGTGAAAGATCAGGGCATCACAATGTGAGTGAAGTGAAAGATCAGGGCATCACAATGTGAGTGAAGTGAAAGATCAGGGCATCACAATGTGAGTGAAGTGAAAGATCAGGGCATCACAATGTGAGCGAAGTGAAAGATCAGGGCATCACAATGTGAGTGAAGTGAAAGATCAGGGCATCACAATGTGAGTGAAGTGAAAGATCAGGGCATCACAATGTGAGCAAAGTGAAAGATCAGGGCATCACAATGTGAGTGAAGTGAAAGATCAGGGCATCACAATGTGAGTGAAGTGAAAGATCAGGGCATCACAATGTGAGTGAAGTGAAAGATCAGGGCATCACAATGTGAGCGAAGTGAAAGATCAGGGCATCACAATGTGAGTGAAGTGAAAGATCAGGGCATCAAATGTGAGCGAAGGAAAGATCAGGGCATCACAATGTGAGTGAAGTGAAAGATCAGGGCATCACAATGTGAGTGAAGTGAAAGATCAGGGCATCACAATGTGAGTGAAGTGAAAGATCAGGGCATCACAATGTGAGCGAAGTGAAAGATCAAATCCCAGCACTCAGCGAAGCAAAGATCAGGGCATTGGTGTTGTTTCCTGAAGTGAATTCCACCATCATCTGAGTCGTCTTTATTTTGCGAGCAGTTCCCTTGTGGAGTGGAGGGAGGGAGGCTGCGTTTTCTCTTCCTGAGAGAGGATTTGACTTCATGCGAGTGACTGACATGGTGACACAACCTCCCTCTTGTTTGCTATTCTTGTAGCAAGCAGTCATAGACATCAGAGAGCCCCTACTGGCTCCTATTGCAAGGTCCTCTGCTGTGTTTAATGTGTCGCTCCTGTCAGCAGGGTTGTGGGGGCAGTTCATTGGAGAATACCATGCGGTCCAGAAATAAATTCAAATCACAACCAGCAGCTAATTGCTTATTTATTTAATGATACCTCTATTAAAACCTGGAGGATTCCAGACATTGAGGTCCCAATTTGTTCAGCCCTGTCCTGGAGTATAATGTTTAAATACAGATAAATACTGTTTAATTCAAAAGCCCTGAATTATAGAAAACTAGCTAATCCGCTATACACATGGCACATTTACAAAACACAACACAAGACTGGACAGACTGAGTCCACGTGACTAAATGTGAATTGACATACAGGGCATTTCAGTAACCTCTCATAAGAAAATAGATTTTCAAAACGTAAAAAAAAAATGCTGCATAAGACAGACCACACAGGTGTGTTTATACTAGTTTTCTTCCTATAAGATGTATGTTACTCAAAGTTATTTTTTACAGCAGAATCCTTTTGTACTTTTGAAACACATTTGCTACACTCTGAGAGTCCTGGATTATCAA
This sequence comes from Huso huso, assembly GCA_036884735.1. Lineage (NCBI taxonomy): Eukaryota > Metazoa > Chordata > Actinopteri > Acipenseriformes > Acipenseridae > Huso > Huso huso. Next base: position 67,119,801 of record CM072669.1, read on the forward strand.
TTTAAAAAGATGCATTTGTAATAGTAAGCCGTGACTCTTCAGATTATTTTAAACATGGGGTTATAAGTGGAATAATTTATTAAGGGTGTGGTAGAGAGACACGAGAGGTACTCAAGTAGGGTGGATGCCCTGAAAGCAGCTATTCCCAGGGCTGGCATGCAAGGCTCATTGAGCTCCACACTATGACACTTTACATGCACTTGAAGTCTCCCATTTAAGACTGGGAATGGGCTTGAACAGGACACATGTTGGTTGGGAAATGGTTGTTTTTGGTAGAACAGGAGGTACAATCAAAATGTAACAAAAAATACTTAATTTAACTAGCTTCTTAGTTGAAATGTGTTTTTTTATTCAAATGTATTCAATTTGTGTTGTTATGTTCTGCCTCTTCAAGAACCAGAAAGCTTCAGCAGGTTTACAGCTCTACCCACATCCTTTTTAATCGCTTATTCAATTTAATAGCCGCAAGAATTATTTGACCTGTTTTAGAATTCAGCCAGGACATGAGTTTGCCTCCTCTGTTCTACACATTGGTTTCAATAAAGATCCCCAGGCATCAGACTGGTGTGAAGGACAGATCAGGGCATCTTATGTTGATGTTCCCAATGAGGAAAGATAACCTGCTTCCCAGTATATGAACAGAAACTCAGTCAGTGTGTGCATATATATATATATATATATATATATATATATGTGTGTGTATAATTTCAGTATAAGACACTGAAACGATTGAAATGGTTATCCTAGGGTAGTGTTTGTGTAATGCTACTGAGAGACACTTAACAGTAAGGTTTATATCCTGGAATTAGCAGAGTTTCTTATTTCATTATTTCCAGACGCAGCTAATGTTCATAGTCTGGCACTTTCTAAGTGTATCAGATGCAGTGCATGTTGTGGTGCTGTCATTATATTGCAGGGTTTCATTTCAAAGATAGTTCTTTTACTGTACACCTCACTGTAGGAAGGAAAACAACATGAGAGAAATGAAACTGTATTGGGTTTCAAACATTTAAAAACACAGAAATTCAAATAAGGTTCAATAGAAACAGATTTAAATCCAGGATACTGACTGGGACATTGCTTGTGATCTGACTAGCCCATTTTCAGATTTAAATAGCTGTAAAAACACTCAGATTTGTTTATTTATTTATTTATTTATTTATTTATTTTAATTTAGTAGTTGCCAATTGATTTTACCCTGTTTTTATCCCAATTTGAAATATCCAATTGTATTTTTTAGGCTCAGCTCACCGCTACCACCCCTGCGCTGACTTGGGAGCGGTGAAGATGAACACACGCTGTCCTCCAAAATGTGTGCCGCCAGCCGACCACTTCTTTTCACTCTGCAGGCCTGCCATGCAGCCACCCCAGAGCTACAGTGTCGGAGGACAACGCAGCTCTGGGCAGCTTACAGGCAAGCCCGCAGGCACCCAGACAGTCTACAGGGGTCGCTGGTGAGCGGTGAGCGGAGGACACCCTGGCTGACATAAGCCCTCCAGCCCAGGTGGCGCTCGGCCAATTGTGCGCCCCTCGGAGCTCCCGTCCACGGTCGGCAGTGGAATAGCCTGGACTCAAACCGGCGACGTCCAGGCTATAGGGTGCATCCTGCATCCACGCGGAGCACCTTTACCAGATGCGCCACTTGGGAGCCCCCCAAAACAGTTATTTTACCAGATTGACTGGGACATTGCTTGGGATCCCCCATTTTCAAATTTAAATAGCCGTAAAAAACAGTATATTTATGATAGAAAATCCAGGGGACTGACTGGGACATTGCTTGTGATCTGACTAGCCCATTTTCAAATTTAAATAGCTGTAAAAACAGTAATATTTATATATAGATACAGATATGAGAAAGTCCAGGATTCTATCTGGGACATTGCTTGTGATCTGACTGTTACCATTTTCTTAGTTTCGAAGATGTGACTGGAAAATAACCCCAAATGGAATGTCAGAAGGCTTTAAGAATTCAGTGCATGTTCATGGTGTATTGTTAGTGTCCAGAGAATAACTTACACCCATAATGTATTGGAATGTTACTGTCATGTAGCAGATTTACATCACATGCTTCTTTGTGTATCATTAAAATGATGTTCACGTTAATACATTTAATTAGAATTGCAAGACAGCTCAAAACTGAAACACAGCTGTGATGAACATCCTAAAAGGCTTCAATGTGTTGAAATTCAAACCTTTGTGGTTCAAAAAGGCAAATGCCAAGCCTAGCACTTTCCAATAATATCCATGGGATAGTGTTGACCCAGGGACTTTTTTCGACCTGAAAAAAGAAACAAGGACCAGAGGTCACAAATGGAGATTAGATAAAGGGGCATTCAGAACAGAAATTAGTAGGCACTTTTTTTACACATAGAATTGTGAGGGTCTGGAACCAACTCCCCAGTAATGTTGTTGAAGCTGACACCCTGGGATCATTCAAGAAGCAGCTTGATGAGATTCTGGGATCAATAAGCTACTAACAACAAAACGAGCAAGATGGGCTGAATGGCCTCCTCTGGTTTGTAAACTTTCTTAAAAATATTCAGGGTTTTCATTAACATGCATTCATGAACGTACACAACATTCATGACTGTGCGGGCGGGCAAAGCCCTTGACGTGGCTTAATGAGCATCAAGTGAAAACAATATAAAGGATGACTTTCTATAAAGTGTCTCTTTTTTAAATGTATTTTTTCAGATAGCAATCATTCAGAATATGTCTTTTTTATTTCATGTTAGCCAGCCTGGGGTTTCAAAGCAACCTGCAAAGTTACAGGCTTGTACAGCTCTGGCCTAAAAGTGTTGCATCACCTAGAATTTTAGGATTGAGACGTAATTTTTTAAAAAAAAAAAAACTATATGAACATAATTTAGATATTTTATTTAACATCATGTAATCAAAGAAACTACAAAATGATATCGCAAAAGTCTACTGGGACCCATAATACTAGTACAGTATTTCATGTTAGATTTTGAAATGTCACATGTTTCAGTTTTTGTTTGTGTAAAACTGTAAAAGTATATGTAAAACTACAAAGCAGTGGTGTGTAATTCAGTATGTTAGCGTAACATTATTCAGCAGGTTTAATTCGACTTTATGAAGCAAAATGTGTTAATTCTACAGGTTTTTTTCTTTTAATTATATCTCAATCCTAAAATTGGTGATGCAAAATGTTTGGCCAGAGCTGTACAGTCGGGATGGCAGAGAACACATTGACAGGTTTAAAATATATCTTGCACCTACAGCAGATATTATTTCAAATAATTAAGAACATCTGCTTGTAGCTGATGAGAGCAGATGTTTGAGGCAATGAAATGACCGTAGCTATCAGTCAGCATCATTAAGGATGAAGGTTTGAAAAGAATTAGTAAACACTGAAAAGCAATTACAATATATTATGAAGCTCTATCGCTGATGTTATGTGATACAGTGCCTGGTATTACATTATTATATATAGATGCATTGCATTCTATGAGATCTAATTAGTCTAGTCAATAAAATATTACAGAGAGGATGATAGCAATTCATTTTAGAATTGCAATGTAAAAAGAATATAATGGAGATATTGTCCTCATATTCCTAGCTGAAAAGTTTGCCAAGTACAGTAAGATCACACTGGAGGACAGATACTGCAATAGGAGATTTTTTTTCGAGCAGTCCCTACTCTCACATAGGTATAGATTAAGCATCTGTTAGGTCTTTACTTACCCTATACATCTGTCTGTGGAGCATTCACATGAGATATATTGGATGAGTAGTTATCTTTCTATGGGACCAATCAATCCTTATATTACAACAGAATGAACCTTAACAGAGGTGAGGGAGGGAGGTGCAATATGGTTTTATGCCTTTGAAAATTCAGGCATAGTAAAATAGCTGCCACGTTTTGTTCAGATTTGATCTTGTGAGTAAGTGCAATACTCAGCACATTTATGAACAGATTACTTTTTTTTTATTAATACAAGTGTTCACCGTGGAGGAAAGCAGAAAGGCTTTTGCTGATATGAGGTAACTTTCATTAATCAATCTTTAACTGTTGTCAGATCAGTACAAGGCACAATTAGACTTGCCACATGTGCAATTTCAGACTCTTGTGAGAGCATCTCTATTAACCATGGGGATATTGCTGCAGCAGCCAGTTTACCTGCAGGTCTTTTCATGCTGTAGGAACAGCACGATGTTTGTGCGTGCGTGTGCGTGTGTGTGTGCGTGTGTGTGTGTTTGTGCGTGTGTGCGTGCGTGTGTGTGCGTGTGTGTGTGTGTTGTGTGCGTGCGTGTGCGTGTGTGTGTGTGTGTGCGTGTGTGTGTGTGTGTGTGTGTGCGTGTGTGTGTGTGTGCACGTGTGTGTGTGTGTGTGTGTGTGTGTGTGTGTGTGTGTGTGTGTGTGTGTGTGTGCGTGTGCGTGTGTGTGTGTTTACTTATATGTGCACCAGTCATGCCTCTGTAATGCTAGTCCATATCATTTTTTGAACTCCTATTGATAGTGTAGAAGAAACTGAAATGTGTTTCCAGTATGTTATGTTCAAACTGGGATATCATTTCATTACAACTCGAGGGTGCTCTAACCCTCATAAGGTAACCTGGGGTCCATTCGGACCCCGTGGTGATTTAGTATCAGTTATTATGTGGATCTAATGACTTGATTTTTGTTTCCTTTTAGGTAGTTGTCAGGCACCCATCCTGTTACACTATGCAAATGATAATTCTAGTCCAGATAGCCTGATTGAATTTCCCAAATGGTTTTATTATTATTATTATTATTATTATTATTATTATTATTATTATTATTATTAATTTCTTAGCAGACGCTCTTATCCAGGGCGACTTACAATTGTTACAAGATATCACATTATTTTTTACACATTATTTTTATATACAATTACCCATTTATACAGTTGGGTTTTTACTGGAGCAATCTAGGTAAAGTACCTTGCTCAAGGGTACAGCAGCAGTGTCCCCCACCTGGGATTGAACCCACGACCCTCCGGTCAAGAGTCCAGAGCCCTAACCACTACTCCACACTGCTGCCCTTTTAGGTTTGGGGTCTGTATGGACCCCAGGTTTAGTGTATCGGGGGGCCCGACCTTCTCGTGTGAATATCTCAGGAACCATTCCTGGTTCAAGGCTTGTTTGAAAGTACAGATTTGGAGCTTTCCAATGATGTATCGCATGTCCTGAACACAGGTTGCTAAGCAAAACTACAGCAAACCGAAACTAAGGCTTGAGTCATGTGACATAAGTCCGCTCCTAAGTTGTGTTTGTTGCCTATTACTCAGTCGCTTCAACAGATAGCGTTCCAGTTGCAATGTCATTTAAAAGCGCAGGCTTTGCGCTTTCCATTGATGTCAGGCATGCCTGTATGCATACTTTCTACCACCCCTCATTCAGTGCTCAGTCATGCTTTACACTAAAACATTATTCATTGGTGTTGATTCACTATATTCTTCTATCTGTAGTCTTCTGAGTACTTTAAAAAAGCATTTTTAACAGTGTATCTGTAGAGGCACAATATCCACCCCCTAACCCCTCCATTTCAAAATGTATACATGTAAAGCACAGGCTACACACTCCATACAGAGTGTGAAATGAGTCAATATTCTCCAGTAGCGACTAATGGTCAAGTAGTCTTGAGAACTACCAACCACATCCAGTGTATTGATAACGTGTTGCTGTTTTTAACATGGCTGAGTGTTTAACCCATGGCTGAGTGTTTAACCCATGGCTGAGTGTTAAACCCATGGCTCTGAGTAAAAACAGGACCAAATATCTAACAACACTGACCAAATATCCTAAACACACGATCAAATATCCTAAACACTGACCAAATATCCTAAACACACTGACCAAATATCCTTAACACTGACCAAATATACTAAAAACACTAACCAAATATCCTAAACACTCGACCAAATATCCTAAACACACTAACCAAATATCCTAAACACACGACCAAATATCCTAAAAAAAGAAACCAAAATCCTTAAATGTAAAATAAAATCCAAAACACTGACAAAATCCTGCTAATGGTTCCTAAACACTGACCAAATATCCTAAACAATGTTAAATATCCTAAACACACGACCAAATATCCTGAAATTTTCAAATTCCTAAACATTGGTAAATATCCTAAAAAACACTGACCAAATATCCTAAACACAGAGCAAATATCCTAAATCTGGTCCAAATATCCTAAAACACTGACCAAATATCCAAACACATTGACCAAATATCCTAAACATGCTGTATGAATATCCTTTGTTGTGACCAAATATCCTAAACACACTGCCAAATATCCTAAACAATGACCAAATATCCTTTTACACTGAAAATATCCTAAACACTGACCAAATTCCTAAATTCTTCAAATATCCTAAAACACTGACCAAATTCCTAAAAACACATTTATCCTAAACAGTGTACCAAATATCCTAAAAACAATATCCAAATATCCTAAACCACTCCAAATTCCTAAAATGTAAATATCCTAAAAACTGAGCTCCAAACACTGACCAAATATCCTAAAAAAAGAGTCAATAAATATCCAGTAGTGACAATGGTCAAATATCCTGAACACTACCAAATATCCATCACAGTGTATCCTAAAATGTGTTGCTGTCCTTTTAACACTGGGTGAATATCCTAAACATGGCTGAATATCCTAAACACATGCCCAAATATCCTAAACACTGACCAAATATCCTAAACACTGACCAAATATCCTAAAACACTGACCAAATATCCTAAACACACTGACCAAATATCCTAAACACACGACCAAATATCCTAAACACTGACCAAATATCCTAAACACACTGACCAAATATCCTAAACACATGACCAAATATCCTAAACACTGACCAAATATCCTAAAACACTGACCAAATATCCTAAACACACTGACCAAATATCCTAAACACATGACCAAATATCCTAAACACACGACCAAATATCCTAAACACACTGACCAAATATCCTAAACACTGACCAAATATCCTAAACACACAACCAAATATCCTAAACACACTGACCAAATATCCTAAACACACTGACCAAATATCCTAAACACTGACCAAATATCCTAAACACACTGACCAAATATCCTAAACACTGACCAAATATCCTAAACACACTGACCAAATATCCTAAAAACACTGACCAAATATCCTAAACACTGACCAAATATCCTAAACACACTGACCAAATATCCTAAAAACACTGACCAAATATCCTAAACACACTGACCAAATATCCTAAACACATGACCAAATATCCTAAACACATGACCAAATATCCTAAACACATGACCAAATATCCTAAACACACTGACCAAATATCCTAAACACTGACCAAATATCCTAAAACACTGACCAAATATCCTAAACACACTGACCAAATATCCTAAACACTGACCAAATATCCTAAAACACTGACCAAATATCCTAAAAACACTGACCAAATATCCTAAACACATGACCAAATATCCTAAAAACATGACCAAATATCCTAAACACTGACCAAATATCCTAAACACACTGACCAAATATCCTAAAACACTGACCAAATATCCTAAACACACTGACCAAATATCCTAAACACTGACCAAATATCCTAAACACACTGACCAAATATCCTAAACACTGACCAAATATCCTAAACACACAACCAAATATCCTAAACACTGACCAAATATCCTAAACACACTGACCAAATATCCTAAACACTGACCAAATATCCTAAAACACTGACCAAATATCCTAAACACACTGACCAAATATCCTAAACACATGACCAAATATCCAGGAACACACGACCAAATATCCTAAACACACTGACCAAATATCCTAAAAACACTGACCAAATATCCTAAACACTGACCAAATATCCTAAACACACTGACCAAATATCCTAAAAACACTAACCAAATATCCTAAACACACGACCAAATATCCTAAACACTGACCAAATATCCTAAAAACACTGACCAAATATCCTAAACACATGACCAAATATCCTAAACACACAACCAAATATCCTAAAAACATGACCAAATATCCTGAACACATGACCAAATATCCTAAACACACAACCAAATATCCTAAAAACATGACCAAATATCCCAGCAGCACTGCTTGAGTTAATAGCTGCTTCTCTTTTAGACCTGGGTTTATTTATATAACTCTTCTACCTCAATGCCTTTATTCAGCGCACACCGTTATTTGGTTTATAGCAAGCTATTGAAGCGTATGAGGAGATAATGAGTGCATTGCTTTCATTAATTAGTATTTTCTCACTTTGGTATATTTATCTATTTCAAGTGCTTGTTTTTCTGGGTTTGAAGGTGGTGAGCACTGACAGTTTCCCTGGTACAATAGAAGGCCTTGGCTTTTTAAAAGAAGCAGAGTGTTTAGCTCCAGTCAGCATGTCTAGGGAAACTCTTATCAGGGGTTCTGTTTCTCGCCTCATTTTAGCTATAGTCATCAGTACTAGGAGTTGCTTTTACATTTCTGCTGTTCAGTGTTTTTCCTGGCTTGTTTCCTGTCTATTGTATGCAATTGTATGAGATCTGTGTGTCTTTATCGTGGGCATTGTATTGTAAATTGTGTTCCTAGTCCTGGTGCAAAGGGAAAATCAGTGCAACATTAATCCTAGGTCTATGAAGCTGCAGATCTTGGAAGCACATGTACTGTATACATTGAAGAATTCTTACAATATAAGGTTACACTTGATGAAGGCATTTGTCCAAACAGTTGCCTATTTGACTTAATTTGTGTAACTACACATGTATTTACTAAGTAACTAATATTTAATTACACAGTAATTAGAGACACTTCATGTAAAGTGTGACCTGGAAATAATATTGGCTGCTTTATTTAGACAGAGTGTTCTGGGTGAACTGCATGCAGATGTGCAAGTACAGTATATGGGAGGAAGTCCGAGAGGACACATTACACTGCTACTCATTAACAGAGTGAAGCTTTGAAAGAAATAACTGAAAAGCTAAAAACGACTCTAATGCCATTTCCAGATTGTTTCCTGATACCTTACACCAATTTAATTTCATTAAAGAGCAATTGCCCTGATACTGTTAGTCAGCAGAATGGAAATGTATCAAATCAAAGTCAGTTCAGTGTTTACTGTGATGGCTTTATTAGAGGGAGCAAGCTCCATTAGGACCTCAGGATAATTACATTTAATAAATAACTCGTTACCAGCCAGTTCTGACTTGCGTGCGGATATTTCCATACCACTTAGGTCCTGGGAAATAGCACTTGCTTGGTTGGAAATTCTGCATATTCAGTATTACACTAATTCAACACACACACACACACACACACACACCTCAGTGTTTACCAGACTGCAGTTTCTCTTAAAGCAGGTCATTCATAAACAGATTAGTTCTAGAATGAAGGCATATGTTAACAGTGATGTTTCTGGGTTATAACAGTAGTCCAGTATTTACCAGACAGCACAGTAACATTCTGCTGCCAAAAGCTGTTAAATCCCTCATCTGCTGTTTTGATCATCATGAATCTAAAGCTAGTGAAAAACAAATCCTGTTTACTTTGCTTGGGTGTAAATAATTTGGTTGAAGCAACTCAATTACAGAGAGCAATACATTGTGTCTGAATTACAATTCACTGGCTCTGCAGAGCACAGACACAAGGCAAGACTGAAACACACAACACAGTCCTTCAAGACACGATCAGCCGTGTCTATAAATACATCTCTCAGTATTTGCAAGCCCATGTGTGTACTGCATGGCTTACTGCTTTCATTCAAATGCACTAGTGGGGACTAGTGGAAAGCTTAGCTATGAAAGCAATGGTGACTGAAGAACAATATATATGAATGAGAGCCACAGGGGAATCCTTGGTTCAAAATTTAAAAGAAAAAAGGAAAAGGGTTAGGGATAGGGTAAGGGTTAGGATTGTGGTTATAGTATGCAAAAAACTGTACTCGTTATGTAACTATGCATAATAACATTGTACTTATGTGTAAGTACACATGCATTTACTAAGTAACTACTATGTAAATGCATGGTCATTGGAGACACTTCATGTAGTGTTACCCATTTTCATTACTTACAGACATTGTCTTTACAGAAACTCACACATATGCCTTTCACCTTTGGTGTTGTGATCCCACAAGGAACACTCGAGACAGCATTTTAAAACAATGAGAGGTATCTCTGCAACACATATTTAGAGATTTAATATCACAACAGCTGTAACACTAACAGTGAAGCGTGTGCCGCCACTATTTAAAAGTAAGGTCCTGTTATTTAAAATTGAAATGTGTAATAAATAAAAACATTACAGGCAACTCCTTGGAACCAAACAGCAAAAATAAAAAAACAGTTGTTCTCTGGTAGCAACAGCTAATGGAAGATGAGCACAGGAGATTCTCAGAGCCCTGGCTTGGAACAGAACGATGCACTCCTTCTATTGATCAGATTTCATTTCTCTGTAACCTTCCTTTGCATCTTTCCATTCCAGGACTACACCTTGACCATGTACTTTCAACAGTACTGGAGGGACAAGAGGCTGGCTTACTCAGGAATACCTCTCAATTTAACACTTGATAACCGGGTGGCGGATCAGCTGTGGGTCCCCGACACCTACTTTCTAAACGACAAGAAGTCCTTTGTGCACGGCGTCACCGTGAAGAACCGGATGATTCGGCTTCATCCAGATGGAACGGTGCTCTACGGCCTGAGGTTGGTGTCGTCTAATGTGCTCTTGACATTTGCATCTGCAGAGATTGTTTTTGTACCAAAGCCTTTGCAAGAAGCATTGCATCACTCCAGCCTCCAACGGTAGAAAAGCCTGCAGAGATGATGTGACAGCCTCAGTGTTTCTCAATCTTACAGGCAGTGTCAACAGTCAGGTCTGATCTATTTATGATACCGTGTGCAACATCAGGCATGCCCTGCAGTTACAATACATGTGCAGTGAAAACAGGCACTGGAAATACAATCACGATACACAATGTGGAGCCCCCAATAGGTTTTCAAGTGACAGGATAGTAAAGCAAAGATACATGGGTGCAAAAGTAAAAGTTAATCAAATACCTTATCAGCCAGCCCCAAATGAAGAAAGAAAGAAAGAAAGAAAGAAAGAAAGAAAGAAAGAAAGAAAGAAAGAAAAAAATCTTATGGTTTGTCTTCCTGTTTTGAACTCCCATGGCTAGCTCTTAACTATGCTGTACTGCCAGGGATACCTGTCACACTATTGACATGGCCAGACCGATCTGATAGTTCCCATGAGGCGTTGTGAGATTGCTTCCACTTCCAGATAGTAGTGGCTTGTCATTTCTGGTTGCTGGGTTTCAATAGTTTCAAGGTGTGTACTGTGGAAGTAACAGATCCAGTCCATGTGCCCCAGTGACAGTCTGTACAGGGCCCTGCTTTGAAGAAAGTGTAGGCAGAGACACAGGCACATTTATAAATTTACCAGCTAGAAGCAGCAGAGAAAAGTAAAGAGAAACTCATCTAGCAGGAAATGTACTTTTGGATTTTCACTTCTGGTATTAACTGGGGTCGACAGTTTACCAGTTTAAAATCACATTATAAATAGGCTGAAAACTGAACTGAATTATTTCAAGACAGAAGATTCTGGAAGCCTGTGATGGGTTACACCCCACACCTGTGTGCATTTTGTAAATAAATACAATATTTGAACAAACAGAAACAAAACACTTTCACCAAACAACAAACTGTGACCCTGTCACAGAGCCAAATCTGAAATGTGACGTTTTGCTCTCTATGTACCGAATTCAATTATACAACATAGATTTTCTTTTAGAGGAATCCCAGAGAAACAGTGGAGTGGAGTAGAAACTCACCTAGTTTATAGACACGCCCCCATAACTCACCTAGTTTATAGACATGCCCCATAACTCACCTAGTTTATAGACACGCCCCCATAACTCACCTAGTTTATAGACACACCCCCATAACTCACCTAGTTTATAGACACACCCCCATAACTCACCTAGTTTATAGACACGCCCCCATAACTCACCTAGTTTATAGACACGCCCCCATAACTCACCTAGTTTATAGACACGCCCCCATAACTCACCTAGTTTATAGACATGCCCCATAACTCACCTAGTTTATAGACACCCCCCATAACTCACCTAGTTTATAGACATGCCCCATAACTCACCTAGTTTATAGACACGCCCCCATAACTCACCTAGTTTATAGACACCCATAACCACCTAGTTTATAACTCACCTAGTTTATAGTTTACAGACCCCCCCATAACTCACCTAGTTTATAGACACACCCCCATAACTCACCTAGTTTATAGACACGCCCCATAACTCACCTAGTTTATAGACACGCCCCCATAACTCACCTAGTTTATAGACATGCCCCATAACTCACCTAGTTTATAGACACCCACTCACCTAGTTTATAGACATGCCCCATAACTCACCTAGTTTATAGACACACCCCCATAACTCACCTAGTTTATAGACACACCCCCATAACTCACCTAGTTTATATATGATGTAACCAGCTCTTGAGCAGGCAGTCACATAAGGGTCAAAAACGTTTGTTTCTCTTGATATATCTTTTCATATTCTTCAAATCAATAGACCTTTTGGATCATTTGGAACATTGCAGCAGCATTTAGCCCCTTGTTGCCTTCCGATTTTCAAACATCTTACTGTATCAAATGATACAAAATAGACGCAGTCTCTATACACTGAAGCTGCTTTGTTATAATGACTCTACAAATCATTCAGTCTCATGGTCCCCGATTCATAAACATCTAAACTCCCAAGAGATTCCATCAATACCAGACTTTATTTAAATCTTTTTCTATATGAAGTCTGCAAATGCATCCTAAGACTTGCATGTGAAAACGTACCTCTTATGTCCTGATTTCCCCAGACTAGAGTGGAAAATGGTTAGGTCATGATCTAACAATAAAGATTACGCTTTCAGTGCACTACACTCTTACTACTACTGCTCTCTCTCTCTCTCTCTCCCTCCCTCTCTCTCTCCATCTCTCTCATTCTGAGACCAGATGGAATACCCAAATACATAATTCAGAAGCACGGATGATCATTTTTACAAGAAAATATGTCAGCTTGATTCACTGCAAGTAGTTTACCCAGAATCCCGGCAGAAGCAGGCTGTACTGTGACACTATTACCTCTGCAGGATTGGCTTTGCTTCACTCAGTAGATTGAGTTAGTATATTATCTATCTATCAAAGCAACACACACATGTATATAGCGTTATGCGTTATGTTATGTTGTTATGTGTTTGATTGGTCACTGGAAAAAACACTGTAGATATCAGTATACTGTAGGTCTTAATGTCCAGTTCTGTGTCAGCTCTGTGTGGGGGGAGACAGCAAGGAGAATGATGCCCTCTGTTACACTTTGATATATAAATATGTATAACTGTGGCTTTGACTCAGAATCACAACAACAGCTGCCTGCATGATGGATCTGCGGAGATACCCCTTGGATGAACAGAACTGCACACTGGAAATAGAAAGCTGTAAGTACCCTCCAGAGAAATGCATGCCCTAAAGGTAACACTCTAGTTTATTTTGTATATTGGGAAATCTTTCTTCAGTATAAGAGCACTGCTATTGTGCTCTATTATCACATTATCAAAGCCAGATCTCTTTGAACTTGTGTCTTTAAGGAGCCAGGGAAAGTTACACTTGAGTGTTGTGTCATTTGCATTTCTCTTTGTGTTGTTGTTTTTCAGAATGTGAAGCTGTGCACATCCATTGTTTTCTTTATCATTCCAGTTTGATTAGGCAGCCTTTGGATCCTTAACATTACAGTAATGCTCAAATTAGAATCAGATTCAGACTGAGCACCCCAGATTGGTCCCAGTGCTGGATCCTGTTGGTTTGTCTTTTTCAATATACTAGAGTTTAAAAAGTGCATCCTGTAAAAATAATGTTTGTCCCAAAAATGCCCCTTTCCCTCATTGCTGTAACCACATACAACTGGAATCCTCTGTTCATCCAATCACCTCCTTTCACCCAGCAAACCACATACAACTGGAATCCTCCGTTCATCCAATCACCTCCTTTCACCCAGAAAACCACATACAACTGGGATCCTCCGTTCATCCAATCACCTCCTTTCACCCAGCAAACCACATACAAATGGGATCCTCTGTTCATCCAATCACCTCCTTTCACCCAACAAACCACATACAACTGGAATCCTCCGTTCATCCAATCACCTCCTTTCACCTGGCAAACCAAAGCAGCAGCTTTGCCAAGTTACTGACCCTTTGAGGACTCTGGTTGGCTTTGTCAGTGCAGGGTGCTATGGTTCAATAGGTCTCTGCTTGGCTTTGTCAGGGTGCTATGGTTCAATAGGTCTCTGCTTGGCTTTGTCAGGCTATGGTTCAATAGGTCTCTGCTTGGGTGCTATGGTTCAATAGGTCTCTGCTTGGCTTTGTCAGGGTGCTATGGTTCAATAGGTCTCTGCTTGGCTTTGTCAGGGTGCTATGGTTCAATAGGTCTCTGCTTGGCTTTGTCAGGGTGCTATGGTACAATAGGTCTCTGCTTGACTTTGTAAAGGCCCTTACAAACTTTATTTATGATTTTTTTTACCGTTGTAGGGGGACCCACATAAACCAATTTTAAATCAAAGAACTTAATAAAGCCCCCCCCAAAGCAATGACCTTCCATCCCCTAGAACAGGGTTGAATCTATAGAATCTATATGACCTGGTGCATAACACATCAAAGAGAGTGCAGGGTACCCAGTTCCTTAACCTGCGTGTGTGTGTGTTTGTACTGCAGATGGCTACACAACAGATGATATCGGGTTCTACTGGAGAGGAGGAGACTCTGCTGTGACTGGGGTGGGAAGGATTGAGCTGCCTCAGTTCTCCATTGTGGAATACAGGCTGGTTTCTCGCAATGTCGTCTTTGCCACAGGTAACAACTGATGAATACCTGCTGCTTCTTTCCATCCCTTCAAAGCACAAATTATGAACAGAAACGGAAACGCTATGACAGAATAAAAAAATCAAACATTTTGTTGTGAAGGACTCTTAGACATGCATGCTCTTCTGTAGGAAGATGCCATGGTATTTGATGTTTAACTGTATTAAAGGTTATCAACCCAATTACAATGTTTGCATCCTTAACGAGTGTTACTTAAAATTCACTTGAATGGTGAGTGATAATACAGTGGGAATCATCCACTTGAATGGTGAGTGATAATGCAGTGGGAATCATCCACTTGAATGGTGAGTGATAATACAGTGGGAATCATCCACTTGAATGGTGAGTTTGTAATGCAGTGGGACTCATCCACTTGAATGGTGAGTGATAATGCAGTGGGAGCATCCACTTGAATGGTGAGTGATAATGCAGTGGGAATCATCCACTTGAATGGTGAGTGATAATGCAGTTAATCATCCACTTGAATGGTGATGAAATGTTTGGGAATCATCCACTTGAATGGTGAGTGATAATGCAGTGGGAATCATCCACTTGAATGGTGAGTGATAATACAGTGGGAATCATCCACTTGAATGGTGAGTGATAATACAGTGGACAAACATCCACTTGAATGGTGAGTGATAATGCAGTGGGAATCATCCACTTGAATGGTGACCCATAATGCAGTGGGAATCATCCACTTGAATGGTGAGTGATAATGCAGTGGGAATCATCCACTTGAATGGTGAGTGATAATGCAGTGGGAATCATCCACTTGAATGGTGAGTTTTAATGCAGTGGGAATCATCCATTTGAATGGTGATATAATGCAGTAAATCATCCACTTGAATGGTGACCTGATAATGCAGTGGGAATCATCCACTTGAATGGTGAGTGATAATACAGTGGGAATCATCCACTTGAATGGTGAGTGATAATGCAGTGGGAATCATCCACTTGAATGGTGAGTGATAATGCAGTGGGAATCATCCACTTGAATGGTGAGTGATAATGCAGTGGGAATCATCCACTTGAATGGTGAGTGATAATACAGTGGGACTCATCCACTTGAATGGTGAGTGATAATACAGTGGGAATCATCCACTTGAATGGTGAGTGATAATACAGTGGGACTCATCCACTTGAATGGTGAGTGATAATGCAGTGGGAATCATCCACTTGAATGGTGAGTGATAATACAGTGGGACTCATCCACTTGAATGGTGAGTGATAATGCAGTGGGAATCATCCACTTGAATGGTGAGTGATAATACAGTGGGACTCATCCACTTGAATGGTGAGTGATAATGCAGTGGGAATCATCCACTTGAATGGTGAGTGATAATACAGTGGGAATCATCCACTTGAATGGTGAGTGATAATGCAGTGGGAATCATCCACTTGAATGGTGAGTGATAATGCAGTGGGAATCATCCACTTGAATGGTGAGTGATAATGCAGTGGGAATCATCCATTTGAATGGTGAGTGATAATGCAGTGGGAATCATCCACTTGAATGGTGAGTGATAATGCAGTGGGAATCATCCACTTGAATGGTGAGTGATAATACAGTGGGAATCATCCATTTGAATGGTGAGTGATAATGCAGTGGGAATCATCCACTTGAATGGTGAGTGATAATGCAGTGGGAATCATCCACTTGAATGGTGAGTGATAATACAGTGGGAATCATCCACTTGAATGGTTTTTATAATGCAGTGGGAATCATCCACTTGAATGGTGAGTGATAATGCAGTGGAATCATCCATTGAATGGTGAGTGATAATGCAGTGGGAATCATCCACTTGAATGGTGAGTGATAATAAAGTGGACTCATCCACTTGAATGGTGAGGATAATACAGTGGGAATCATCCACTTGAATGGTGAGTGATAATACAGTGGGACTCATCCACTTGAATGGTGAGTGATAATGCAGTGGGAATCATCCACTTGAATGGTGAGTGATAATACAGTGGGACTCATCCACTTTCATGGTGAGTGATAATGCAGTGGGAATCATCCACTTGAATGGTGAGTGATAATACAGTGGGACCCATCCACTTGAATGGTGAGTGATAATGCAGTGGAATCATCCATTTGAATGGTGAGTGATAATGCAGTGGGAATCATCCACTTTGGTGAGTGATAATGCAGTAAATCATCCCTTGAATGGTGAAACATGACACATCATCCACTTGAATGGTGGCTAATACAGTGGGAATCATCCACTTGAACGGTGAGTGATAATGCAGTGGGAATCATCCACTTGAATGGTGAGAGAATAATGCAGTGGGAATCCAACACTTGAATGGTGAGTGATAATACAGTGGGAATCATCCACTTTCTGTGAGTGATAATGCAGTGGGAATCATCCACTTGAATGGTGAGTGATAATACAAGGCAACTCATCCACTTGAATGGTGAGTGATAATGCAGTGGGAATCATCCCTTGAATGGTGAGGAAATGCAGACCTCATCCACTTGAATGGTGAGTGATAATACAGTGGGACTCATCCACTTGAATGGTGAGTGATAATACAGCAGGAATCATCCCTTTGAATGGTGAGAAAATACAGTGGGACTCATCCACTGAATGGTGGAGATGGGGCAGTGGGAATCATCCACTTGAATGGTGAGGATAAAGAGGACCCTGTTCCACTTGAATGGTGAGTTTAATGCAGGGAATCATCCACTTGAATGGTGAGTGATTTACAAAATCTATCCACTTTAATGGTGAGTGATAATGCATCCCTCATCCATCTTGAATGGTGAGTGATAATACAGTGGGAATCATCCACTTGAATGGTGAGTGATAATGCAGGGAACCATCCACTTGAATGGTGAGTTTTAATGCAGTCAATCATCCACTTGAATGGTGAGTTTTTATTTTTTTTTTTTCCATTTGAATGGTGAGTGATAATGCAGTGGGAATCATCCACTTGAATGGTGAGTGATAATGCAGTGGGAATCATCCACTTGAATGGTGAGTGATAATGCAGTGGGAATCATCCATTTGAATGGTGAGTGATAATGCAGTGAATCATCCACTTGAATGGTGAGTCCATAATCAGTGGGAATCATCCACTTGAATGGTGAGTGATAATACAGTGGGAATCATCCACTTGAATGGTGAGTGAAATGCAGGACATCATCCACAATGGTGAGTCACAGACATCATCCAAATGAATGGTGACTAATAATGCAGTGGGACAGACCAACAAAATGGTGAGTAATAATAAAGATGGGACTTATCCACTTGAATGGTGAGTTATTTTAATCATCCACTTGAATGGTGAGTGATAATACAGTTGTTCCCAACTTGAATGGTGAGTGAAAATGCAGTCTAATCATCCACTTTGAATGGTGATTCAAATACACCTTTTTATCCACTTGAATGGTGAGTGATAATGCAGTGGGAATCATCCACTTGAATGGTGAGTGATAATTAAATGCACTCATCCACTTGAATGGTGAGTGAATATGCATATGGGAATTTAAACATCCATTGAATGGTGAGTGATAATGCAGTGTTTAATCATCCACTTGAATGGTGAGTGATAATGCATTTTTGTCATCCACTTGAATGGTGAAAATAATGCAGGGGGAATCATCCACTCTGAATGGTGAGGATAATTTTGAAATGGGAATCATCCACTTGAATGGTGAAGATAATACAGTGGGAATCATCCACTTGAATGGTGAGTCGATAATCCAGTAACCATCCAATTGAATGGTGTCATTTTAATGCAGTGGGAATCATCCAGCTGAATGGTGAGTGATAATATCTGTATTTTCCAATGGTGTCTAATGCAGTGGGAATATCCACTTGAATGGTGATGATAATCAGTGGGACTCATCCAAGAAATGGTGAAAGTAATCAGTGGAATCATCCATTTGAATGGTGAGTGAAAATGCATATTTTCGGCATCCACCCAATGGTGAGTGATAATTCCTGGGAATCATCCACTTTCACCTCGATAATGCAAAATCAAAGTAAAGCTCTGTGAACTTGAATGGTGAGATGGATAATACAGTGGGAATCATCCATTTGAAAAATGTTTTGCAATCATTCATCCATTGAATGGTGAAATGATAATGCAGTGAATCATCCACTTGAATGGTGAGGGATAATGCAGGGGAATCATCCACACATGAATGGTGAAATAAATGTAGTTTGTTGTCATCCACTTGAATGGTGAGTGATAATCTGGGAATCATCCCAAGAATGGTGAGGATAATGCAGTGGACATCCACTTGAATGGTGAGTGATAATACAGGGGGACATCCACTTGAATGGTGAGACCGAGTTAATGCAGTGGGAATCATCCACTTGAATGGTGAGTCTAATGCAGTGGACCCACTTGAATGGTGATGATAATGCAGTTTGAATCATCCCTTTTGGTGAAAAATTTGTCAGGAATCATCCAAGCAATGCGGTTATTTGATAATGCAGTTTTAGAATCATCCAATTGAATGGTGAGTGATAATGCAGGCAAATCATCCACTTGAATGGTGTGATTATACAGTGGAATCATCCACTTCCTGAGTGATAATGCTGGGAATCATCCACTTGAATGGTGAGGATAATACAGTGGGACTCATCCACTTGAATGGTGAGGGATAATGCAATCACAATCATCCAAACTTGAATGGTGAGTGATAATGCAGTGGGAATCATCCACTTGAATGGTGGGATAATAAAGTGGGAATCATCCACTTGAATGGTGAGTGATAATGCAGTGGGAATCATCCACTTTGAATGGTGAGGATAATGCAGTGGGACTCATCCACCAGAATATACTGATAATTTGTGGGAATCATCCACTTGAATGGTGAGTATAATGCAGTCAATCATCCACTTGAATGGTGAGTGATAATACAAGTGATTTAGGCAGTGAACGGGTGAGTGATAATGCTGGGAATCATCCACTAAATCTTTTGAGTTATTTTACAGTGGGAATCATCCATTTTAACGGTGAGTGATAATGCAGTTCATCCACTTTATGGTGAGTGAAATACACAAATGAAAATCATCCACTTGAATTGAGTGATAATACAATAAATCATCCAAAAATGGTGAGTCCTGCAGTGGGAAAATCCAAATGGTGAGTGATAATACAGTTTCTTTCTCATCTTTTTGAATGGTGAGTGATAATGCAGTAACAATTATCCAGGAACAAAATTGTGAGTGCATAATGCAGTGGAATCATCCACTTGAATGGTGAGTGATAATGCAGTGGGAATCATCCATTTGAATGGTGAGTGATAATGCAGTGGGAATCATCCACTTGAATGGTGAGTGATAATACAGTGGGAATCATCCACTTGAATGGTGAGTGATAATACAGTGGGAATCATCCACTTGAATGGTGAGTGATAATACAGTGGGAATCATCCACTTGAATGGTGAGTGATAATGCAGTGGGAATCATCCTCCTGTTTTTTTAAAATTGAACTTCATGATAAAAACACATGATATATTCATGAGGCTCAAGACTCGCAGTATAAATTATTCCCTTAACAAGCTTGGAATAAAAATCTCATTGAAGTGGCGCAGTAATAATTCATCTCTTACACTTCAGCTCCTACATTTTAGAAGTTGATACAGATGTACTCAAATGAGATCCATGAAGGATTTTATGTTTTGAGATTTGGAGAAACATGGATACCGTAAGCATTAAGATTGTGAATGGTTTGGTGCAAAGTTTGATAAGATGACTACAGGGGTGATGAAATGTATTTTATTCTTACAATCATGTAAGTCCATCCCCAAAGATAAAACATGACACATCATTTCTGCATTGGCTGCACATGTGCACATTAGTTAATTTGAAATATGTATATTATGTGACACACTTCTAAGCTTAATTACTTTTGATTGAGAATACCCAAGGGAAACCAACAGCTCCACTACCCTAATCAGAAGATAGCTCTGTTTTCTGTTAATTACTCAGAGCAAGTCTGAGCAGTGCAGTGTAATGCAAGGCAACTTGACGGGGGATGTAATCAAGGCTACAGAGGGTTTGAAATAAATGTAATCAAGGCTTTGCAAAATCTTTTAATAAAATAGAAAATCTACTTTAATAAGAGAAAAGAAGAAACTGTTAGCTTTAAAAAATCTGACCTTTAAAATATAAAGAAATAAGAAAAAAGAGCTCTGTAGAAAGAAGAGCTCACTGTTAGCTTTGCAAAATCTACCTTTAATAAGAGGCAGAAGAGCTCCCTGTTAGCTTTGCAGAATTTACCTTTAATAAGAGACAGAAGAGCTCCCTGTTAGCTTTGCAAAATCTACCTTTAATAAGAGAAAGAAGAGCTCCCTGTTAGCTTTGCAAAATCCCAGACGTGCTTGCAGTTTATTTAGATGTTGAATAAAGGCATGCACCTTGTGCTGGGGTTTTTAAATGTCAGCTGCAATACATCTAAGGTAAGTCAGTTAGCATTGCAGCTTTCATTGGGTGTTTGAAATAATGAGATTTCTGTAGCAGAAATGCACTACTGCAGTACAGTTATATTGATCTAGTTTTTCAGGCTAAATGTCAGGGTTATAAAATTGTAAAATGTGTTCCATCTTCAGATACTGGAGCATTGCAACGCTTTGATTAGCATTGTTCCATCTTCAGATACTGGAGCATTGCAACGCTTTGATTAGCATTGTTCCATCTTCAGATACTGGAGCATTGCAACGCTTTGATTAGCATTGTTCCATCTTCAGATACTGGAGCATTGTTCCATCTTCGGATACTGGAGCATTGCAACGCTTTGATTAGCATTGTTCCAACTTCAGATACTGGAGCATTGCAGTATTAAAAAGTTCAAGTGCCATAATATTCAAAATATACCTTTTCAGGAAAATATATTCTTCCCCCTCGATATACTGTAGTACTCAGGGCTAAGTAATGACAATTTATTGTGCAATTCACGACCAAGTATGCCTTAGTTGCCATAGCAATAAACCCAATACACTGTTGTCTCCATAGAAACTGAAACAAAGCATTTTGTATGCCTGCTCCTTGAAGAAAGCAGGCTGATTTCTTTCTTCAATCTTCTTTTCTCAGGTGCCTACCCACGACTGTCTCTGAGTTTCAAGCTGAAGAGAAATATCGGATACTTCATCCTTCAGACCTACATGCCCTCGATTCTGATTACCATTCTGTCTTGGGTGTCATTTTGGATCAATTACGATGCATCCGCTGCAAGAGTTGCTTTAGGTATGTTTAATATGTCTACAGTAAGATACAAAAAAAAGTAGGAACCGCATACAAGTTAAAAAATTGAAGATGTCAGTCACCTTTGATTAGATCATCTCCAAAATCTAAACAGCACACCCAATATATGAAGGGTAATTCCTCAATGAGTTTGAAAGCATACTCTGTGAGCCAGTCCAAGAGCTGTATCAGGAGAGAGAGAGCGTTAGAAGTTTGTAACTGTTTCAAATCATTCTCCATTGTACTGTGTTCTTACCAGACCCACTAGACCCAAGGGGTATGAGGAAGCAGAACTGAAAGCAATCCGGTTGTAACGGATTGAGCCTGCAGACATCTGCAATCCCATATTACAAGCAGCAGACATATTACACATGCACCCCACATCACAGAAACCGTCAGCACTGCTGGGAGCTGCATGGGCCAGCACACTATTAATGCATTCTCTAATGTGTTGACCAGTTGTGCATATTTGTTTGTTCGCTTTTTAAAAAACAATCGCCTGCAAAGCAATGCAGTTATTTGAAATGCAGTTTTAGATGCATCTCAAGATAGATGTACTCCTCTGGGTCTGTTGGTGTAATTTCACAAAGAAAGCTACATTAGGTATTTTACATGGAAACCCGTCTCGTTTAGTAAACTGCAATCTCATGCAAGTAAATGAGCAATGTGAACTTGCTCACGGCAATAAATAAATGCATGGAATGAGTAACAACAATGTGAGTGTACAGTGTGTGCTGGGACCGGAACTTGCACCCTGCATACTCGATTGCACTTCGTTTTGCAATGGAGCATTGAAATGTTCATGCCTATACTGATGCTTTTCATAGCTCCTGCCAGTGCCGGCTAGAGTGGGTCATTTGTGTGGGCAGAAGTGTCAGTATCTGCAAGCATTTAGGCATTTCACAGAGAACCCAATGGACTGGTAAACATTGGATCTATATTTAGAAAGGAGACAGGCATTTTATTTAGCTGGCAGGATATTGTTAGGCGGTTTACATGGCTGACAAATAAACAGAATGAAAATGTACACTTGCATTTCTGTGAGTTTAATAACTGTCTCTAACAAAGGGGAAAACACCAGCCATGTCGTGAGCTTCAGTGCACTTTCTTCATACGAAACCTTTTTTTATTATTGTCACCAAGAACAGAAGTATGCATTGTAACGAGTTGCAGGTGCAATTTCAGACACGAAGCGTCGGTTCACTTTTCAATTAACCGTCAGACATTTATTTGCATCCATGTAAGCATTAGATTGCATTAGATTGTAATTATTTAACAGTGACTTCCACTCTCATGACTCAGTTAGCTCCTTTTTAAAACACCAAAGTGAAGGATAACATACATGTGTATGTCTAATACTGTCCTCCCCTCCCCTCCTCAATACAAACACACTGATCACAATCAATCATACAGTATAAAGACATGCATATATCTAATACTGTCCTCCCCTCCTCAATACAAACACACTGATCACAATCAATCATACAGTATAAAGACATGCATATATCTAATACTGTCCTCCCCTCCTCAATACAAACACACTGATCACAATCAATCATACAGTATAAAGACATGCATATATCTAATACTGTCCTCCCCTCCTCAATACAAACACACTGATCACAATCAATCATACAGTATAAAGACATGTATATATCTAACACTGTCCTCCCCTCCTCAATACAAACACACTGATCACAATCAATCATACAGTATAAAGACAGGTATATATCTAATACTGTCCTCCCCTCCTCAATACAAACACACTGATCACAATCAATCATACAGTATAAAGACATGCATATATCTAATACTGTCCTCCCCTCCCCTCCTCAATACAAACACACTGATCACAATCAATCATACAGTATAAAGACATGCATATATCTAATACTGTCCTCCCCTCCTCAATACAAACACACTGATCACAATCAATCATACAGTATAAAGAGAAAGGAATCTTAGCCTAATGCAAAGGAGTCATCAATGATCAATGTCATTTTCAAGAAATCGATGACGAAAAGAAGGAACTTTGGGAGCCAACCAACACAAAACAACACAAATGTGTGGAAGAAGAACAACTTCAGCAATGGCAAGAGCATGAACTGATTTTCTGGGTAAGTAATGTATTGAGTCATGTGTTTTATATGTACAATTCTACTACCACTAAGTCGTATACATTTATAGCAGAATCTTTATTGAACTCATAAAGTCAATCATTTGGTCGCAATATTCCCTAATCTATATCCCATCCAACCCTAGAATCTAATATAGTAAATAATGTTAATATCAAGTTTCATCACAGTTCACATTGTAACTATGCCTATTAGCACTGTAATGATGTGTAAGCACACATGTATTTACTAAGTAACTACACCGTAGTTAGATGTAATAAGACTGTAAATGCTGTGTAAGCACATGTGTATTTACTAAGTAACTACACAGTAATTAGAGACGCGTCATGCAAAGTGTTGTCGATAGTGTCACATATTCAAGCCCAGGCCTCCTGAGTTGAAAGGTTAGTGAATATTACAAACTGCGCTACCACACCTCAAAGCTTTACTGCTTGTTTTCTCTCTGCTTCACAGGTTCTTCATCAGCCCAGAGTCACAACAGATGTTTGTCCAGCAGGCATTTTCTCAAGAAAAATCCTCCTGGTTATTGTTCAGAGGAGGAGGATCAAACAGCAAGAAGGGAAGACAGCCTGATTAATCCCACCTGTTTGCTCGTGATATGAAATTGTATTGAAGACAATTACAGTATTAACATAATGCTCTTTACAGCAAATGTTACATAATGCCAGCTCATTTCTTTAGCTTATACATTTCTAAATGTATTTATTTATGTTTTACTGCACCTAACAGCAAACACTAACTATATACACTGTTGTTAAGTGAACTAGTTAGTTTTTCAGACAAACAAGTTTTTCAATATTCATTTTCTGATACCATTTGAAAGGGATACATTGAATATTAAAATCTACGTACTTGTGACTGAGATGATCTGTTCTACGTAGAGTACTGCTGTGAAAGGAAAGCACCGACTGAGCAAATGTTGCAAGCTGGGTTCTTTTTTTCTTCATTGTGAGATATTGTGAAACACTGGGTACACCTTCCAGTAAGTACTTGCCACCATTTGTCAAGATTTCTTTTTCACGCACTGTTTATTGATACCGCACTCAGGTAGACAGGAATAATAGATCCATTCTTTTTTAATAGATCAAAGCCCACAGGTGTGATTAATTGATTAATCATTAATTGATTAAATCCCCATATATATATATATATATATACAGACGTGCTCAAATTTGTTGGTACCCTGTTCATTGAAATAATGCCTCATTTTCTCCTGGAAAAGTGTATCTGATTATTTTTTTGTATGTATATTTGTGTATTTGGTATGTGATAGAAAAAGCACTTTTTTTTTCTAAATTCTTTTATTCTAATAATATTCTAAAATGGCCTGGACAAAAAATGTTCTTAAATTAAAAAATAATTTGTAATTGGATTATAGTGAATCCATTTCAAACTAATTAGTTCAGCTCTCAATTAGTTCTGCACATGTTAATCTTGTAATCAGTCATTCAATACTCTTTAAATGGAGAAAACTAGTCACAGCCTGTTTGGTTTCATTGTGTGCACCACTCTGAACATGGACCAGAGAAAGTAAAGGAAGAGTTGTCTGAGGAGATCAGAAAGAAAATCATAGACAAGCATGGTAATAGTTCAAACTACAAGACCATCTCCAATAGCTTGATGTTCCTGTGATAACAGTTGCAAAATTATTAACAAGTTGAAGGTTTCATGAACTGTCCTTGATACATTAGAAACAGCCTGGGAGGAAAATCGACCCCAGATTGAACAGAAGGATACATTAGAAAAAAAGAACCTGGGTTTCAAAAGATACAAGCTGAACTCCATTATGAAGGTACATCAGTTTGGGTTTCAATACTCTGTCCTTGAACATTATATGGAACAGCCTGGGTTTTGAAATCTGAAAAACATCAAAAGATAGATTGGAAACAAATGCATTTCACAAGCCACAATCCTTCTTTTTTAATGTCCTTTGGAAAGATGAGTCCTGGGTTTTGGCAATGGACATCAGCTCTATGTTCACAGATGAAAAATGAAGGGTTTCAAAGAAAAGAACACCATACCTTGAAACATGGAGGAGGCTCCTGGGTTTCAATAATCTGTTTGCTTTCGCCTGGCATTGCCTTGAATCTGTTCAATCTGGGTTTTTTAGACTATCAAGGCATTCTGGAGCGAAACAGCCTGGGTTTCAAAGCTCTGTCTCAGTTGCAGGTCATGGGTTCTCCAACAGGATAATGGTTTCAAACACACTGTAAAAGCACCCAAGAATGGATAAACAAAACTTGGACTTTCAATACTCTGTGAGTCCTGATCCATGTTCCTATCGAACATCTATGGAAAGAGCTGAAACTTGCAGTCTGGAGAAGGCACCCATCAAACCTGAGACTGGGTTTCAATTTTCTGTGGAAGATATACCAAACTACCTGTTAACAGGTTTTTGAAGTCTCATTGAGAGCTACAGAAAACGTTTGATTGCAGCCTTGGTTCTAAAATGTTGTGCAACAAAATATTAGGTTAACAGTCCCATCATTTTTTTTCAATACCATTTTCTTTGTTTTATTATTTACAAATTATGTTGAATAAAAATCAAAACTCTGATTTCTATTAAATATGGAATAAACAATGGTGGATGCCAATACTTTTGTCAGTTTCAAGTTATTTCAGAAAAAGCCTGGGTTTCTTCGTTTTTTGTGGAGGGTATAACAAATTTGAAACAGCCTGGGTTTCATATATATCAAGATGGACAGACACTAGGGGACAGTTACATGCAGGGAAATTTCTTGTTAAACTTCATGTCATAATTTGGGGTTAAATTCAGCAAAATACCAGCCTAAGGTTTGAATACTTTGTAGTCCTTTTAGATACTGTGGCAAAAAGCCTGGGTTTATTCCAGAATGAATGTAAGATACATTATAAACAGCCTGGGTCCACAGCTCCTGACTGCAGTCCTTGGATTGGTACATTATGTACCATTTGGGTTTCAATACCTTCTCGCTCTGATACAGTTTGAACTGGCTCCAAAATAGCCTGGGATTTGTTATACTGTGTCACTTCCATTTAGATTTTGGATCAAACCTGTTGGGTTTCAATACATCCCAGTGCCCTAATTATTGTCTAATTGCATGGGTTTCAATAATCTGTCCTTGCATACAGTTTTAAACAGCCTTGGCTAATTGCATAGGAGTGCCCTGTGTTGATACCATTGCAAACAGTGGGGATGGGTGTTGGCTAATTGCTTGGATGGCATTATGTTGGCTAACAGCCTGGGTTTCAATAATCGGTTTTGCTTTGAATTTATTTTGCTGACTTGCCAGTACTGTACCCTGTTCCCTGTGTGTAGGTCCCCTCCATTGTGACTTGGCAAGGTGTATCTGATTATTTTTGTTGTATGTATGTGTACAGGTGATAATCCACACTTTTTTCTCTAAGGTCTTTTTATAATAATAATTTTAGCCAAATGGCCTCCTCTCATTCTTAAATTAAATACTGCACTTCAAGCAGAGTGAGTGTGAATCCAGCATCTATGTTTCAATACTCAATGTGCTTGATACATTAGAAACAGCCTGGGTTTCAATACTCTGTGCTTGATACATTATAAACAGCCTGGGTTTCAATACTCTGTGCTTGATACAGTAGAAACAGCCTGGGTTTCAATACTCTGTGCTTGATACAGTAGAAACAGCCTGGGTTTCAATACTCTGTGCTTGATACAGTAGAAACAGCCTGGGTTTCAATACTCTGTCCTTGATACATTATAAACAGCCTGGGTTTCAATACTCTGTCCTTGATACATTATAAACAGCCTGGGTTTCAATACTCTGTCCTTGATACATTAGAAACAGCCTGGGTTTCAATACTCTGTCCTTGATACATTATAAACAGCCTGGGTTTCAATACTCTGTCCTTGATACATTATAAACAGCCTGGGTTTCAATACTCTGTCCTTGATACATTATAAACAGCCTGGGTTTCAATACTCTGTCCTTGATACATTATAAACAGCCTGGGTTTCAATACTCTGTGCTTGATACATTAGAAACAGCCTGGGTTTCAATACTCTGTGCTTGATACATTAGAAACAGCCTGGGTTTCAATACTCTGTGCTTGATACATTAGAAACAGCCTGGGTTTCAATACTCTGTCCTTGATACATTAGAAACAGCCTGGGTTTCAATACTCTGTGCTTGATACATTAGAAACAGCCTGGGTTTCAATACTCTGTGCTTGATACATTAGAAACAGCCTGGGTTTCAATACTCTGTGCTTGATACAGTAGAAACAGCCTGGGTTTCAATACTCTGTCCTTGATACATTAGAAACAGCCTGGGTTTCAATACTCTGTCCTTGATACATTAGAAACAGCCTGGGTTTCAATACTCTGTCCTTGATACATTATAAAACAGCCTGGGTTTCAATACTCTGTGCCTGATACATTAGAAACAGCCTGGGTTTCAATACTCTGTCCTTGATACATTAGAAACAGCCTGGGTTTCAATACTCTGTCCTTGATACATTAGAAACAGCCTGGGTTTCAATACTCTGTCCTTGATACAGTAGAAACAGCCTGGGTTTCAATACTCTGTGCTTGATACATTAGAAACAGCCTGGGTTTCAATACTCTGTGCTTGATATATTAGAAACTGTGTAGAGGTACCTTGAACATTAGGGAAAATGGTTTAAATAAACATGACAGATATTATTATTATTTGTTTATTTAGCAGATGCCTTTATCCAAGGCGACTTACAGAGACTAGGGTGTGTGAACTATGCATCAGCTGCAGAGTCACTTAACTACGTCTCACCTGAAAGACGGAGCACAAGGAGGTTAAGTGACTTGCTCAGGGTCACACAATGAGTCAGTGGCTGAGGTGGGATTTGAACTGGGGACCTCCTGGTTACAAGCCCTTTTCTTTAACCACTGGACCACACATGGGAAAGATCATAATGCAAGTATATTGAATACACTGCATTTGTACTGTACCCTTTTCATATACATATACTGTATTTAATCTAACAGAGCACTCACAGCTACACACACTAACAGCATGTAATGTATTAAATCTTGAGTTAGCTGAAATGCAAGCGATCTTGAAAAGTTGCCGCTTGATGTTCAAAACAAGATTCTGTGAAACGGATACATTAAGATGATTTTCAGTTCAACCTTATTAGGGACACCAGATTACCAGAACAAAGAGCCAGCAATGTGGGGTAAATGAGTGTGTTCAGAACACAGAGACAGCAATGTGGGGTAACTGAGTGTCTTCAGAACACAGAGACAGCAATGTGGGGTAACTGAGTTTGTTCTTTATTTCAAGTTAAGGTCCTGTGTGGTGTCTTTTCAGTGTTGGCATGTGGTTCCTTGTGTTACAGACATGTTAAAGCTACTGAGGTCAAAGTAATGTGTGTAGTTTGAAGTAATGTAATGTTGTTGAAGCTGACACCCTGGGATCCTTCAAGAAGCTGCTTGATGAGATTCTGGGATCAATAAGCTACTAACAACCAAACGAGCAAGATGGGCTGAATGGCCTCCTCTCATTTGTAAACTTCTTATGTTCTTATGTTCTTATATTTATTTAAAAGACTTATTGGTAAAAGTCAAATCTAAAATAAAGAAATACTAGACACAATACATTACATTGTTTCTTTTTTATTTGTGAGGAAAGTACTTTATTATTACTATATTGAAAAAAAAAATGATTAATGTACCCATTGTTTTTACTCAACTTAAGAATGCCTCACTCTGTAGATATCTCTTTGCTCATGTGTGTGTGTGTGTGTGTGTGTGTGTGTG
This sequence comes from Huso huso, assembly GCA_036884735.1. Lineage (NCBI taxonomy): Eukaryota > Metazoa > Chordata > Actinopteri > Acipenseriformes > Acipenseridae > Huso > Huso huso. The sequence continues at coordinate 67,149,832 of CM072669.1, forward strand.
TGTGTGTGTGTGTGTTAAATGTTTAATCTCACACAGAGGTTGCTTATTGAGTTCATACATGTATGATGATGATGATGAAAAGGTTGTTGACCAACTGCAATGCTTGTTTTCTAGGAATTACAACTGTGCTCACAATGACAACAATCAACACTCACCTCAGAGAGACTCTGCCCAAGATCCCCTACGTTAAAGCCATAGATATGTATCTGATGGGCTGCTTCGTCTTCGTCTTCTTGGCATTACTGGAGTACGCTTTCGTGAACTACATCTTTTTTGGAAGAGGCCCACAGTTGCAGAAGAAACTTGCAGAGAAGATAGAAAAGGCCAACAATGACCGGTCCAAATATGAAGGCAACAAGGTAAGAGTGTGTTCTGTTCTGTGCCTTAGAATACAAGTGTAGCACTATACAAATACAGACTAGAACTCTGGCACTATACAAATACAGACTAGAACTCTGGCACTATACAAATACAGACTAGAACTCTAGCACTATACAAATACAGACTAGAACTAGAACTCTAGCACTATACAAATACAGACTAGAACTCTGGCACTATACAAATACAGACTAGAACTCTGGCACTATACAAATACAGACTAGAACTCTAGCACTATACAAATACAGACTAGAACTCTGGCACTATACAAATACAGACTAGAACTCTGGCACTATACAAATACAGACTAGAACTCTGGCACTATACAAATACAGACTAGAACTCTAGCACTATACAAATACAGACTAGAACTCTAGCACTATACAAATACAGACTAGAACTCTAGCACTATACAAATACAGACTAGAACTCTAGCACTATACAAATACAGACTATAAATAATTAACAGCTTCTTATATGAAAAAAATACCATATTATTTCAGGTAACACTTTACATGGTGTCTCTAATTACTATGCATTTACATGGCACTTACATCATAAATACATGTGTACTTACACACAATTAGTGTTTTTATGCACAGTTACAATGTACTTAATGTATCAGAAAAGGGCTAGGGTTATGTCCTGCAAAATGATTTACACATTAGGTATAATAACATTGTGATTATGTGTAAGTAGACATGCATTTGTATAAAACACACACACGCAGAATGGTTCTAACAGTTCCAGGCTGTGCTGGTATGGTGGCATCTGCACAGGTCGGAAGACTTGTTAGCCAATGAGATAGCTCCCTCTATTCTTGCCATTTTTACAAGCTAATGAGATGTGCTGTAACGCTGTGTGCTGATGAAGGCAGTTACTGAAAGGTGTCAGCTGCTCAAGTAGAATTGATTAAATATGTTCAGGTGTGGTGCATTAGCCACTGCTGCTAAAATAATCCAGTGAAAGCTTCGTGACACCAACAAAGGTTCTGCAAACACACTTTCTCAAACCAGGTGACACCATGGCTCCAGGTTCACAGTCAGGGCAGTCCACTTGTTTTTATCTCACATGCCAAAGCATTCATGCATTTCCAAAACACTAGACTTCTATGAAGTTTTAATTCTCAGCTTCCTCACGCTTTAAAATCCTAATACTTGCATTTCTTTCCAAACACAAAGACCTGGTGTCCATAGTGAATGCTAAAGAACCGCTGGTGAAGCGTGTGGCATTATTTAATCATGTGCAGGCTCTATAATAGACTGTTGAAAGGGTATCTAGAAAAATAATGCAGACTATTGGAGTATTTGATTTATTGGCCTTTTCTGTAGCGAGTTCAACGATAAATAAAATATATGCGGCACAGTAAGTCATGCTGCAATTATTATTAAAGTGTCTGCATTTGCAGATTTATGAGATTTGGCTTTGTACTTGACACAAATATTTTTAATTAAATTAATACAATACGTCATGTAAAAACAGCTGAACTATAGAATACAGTTTAACTTTTTATTGTCATTATTATAATAATGGTCATTATTTAAAATCTATAAACATAAGTGTATGTTGTCTAAAGCCATTTTAATTGCAGAACCTTTAAGGTGGACAGAGATGAAGTGGGTGTATGACAGCGATGGCAGCCAAAAGGGTCACAGCTTTGACAATATTGTCTGCTGTTTTATTCTGGAGAAAAGCATACTGCTTTTTGACTAACAGCTGTCATAATGAATACTGGTCATATTGTCGTGAGCTCCACAAAGCATATTAGAACTGTACTTTAATAAAGGGATGCTATAGGCCTGTTTTTAATTGAACATCTTATAAAGGAGTTGTACTGTTCAAACCAGATCTCCTGCATCTGAAGCCCACACTCTCACATGACTATAATGTTTTATGCAAATGGGTTGACAGATCAACTGTATTCTGTAATATGCTGTTGCAAGTTATTTTCAGTCACAATGGGCAAGACAGTTGGTTTGAGTGACGATTTCCAGGTTCTTCAGTATCCAAGACCATTAATAACTTGGATTTCACAAGTAGCCTGTCTCAATGGGCCATTTTGGAGAACATACTTCACCCCCAGCTTCCTTAACAATTTAAAGGCCTTGTAGACTTCTCACATTGGGTCAGTGCCACCCTGGTGCTTGCTAGTGAAGGTGTCATTGGGTCAGTGCCACCCTGGTGCTTGCTAGTGAAGGATCAGTCTATTGGATCATGTCATTGGGTCACCCTGGTGCTTTCTAGTGAAGGTGTCATTGGGTCAGCCCTGGTGCCTTTCTGGTGGGTCAGTGCCACCCTTGCTAGTGAAGGTGGATCAGTGCCACCCTGGGTCTTGAAGGTGTCTTGGTGCCACCCTGGTGCTTGCTAGTGAAGGTGTCATTGGGTCAGTGCCACCCTGGTGCTTGCTAGTGAAGGTGTCATTGGGTCAGTGCCACCCTGGTGCTTGCTAGTGAAGGTTAATTGGATCAGTGCCACCCTGGTGCTTTGCTAGTGAAGGTGTC